>JACCGJ010023672.1:0-35638 GCA_013407085.1 Atriophallophorus winterbourni | reverse complement strand
TGTAAGACATTGAGGTCCAGCTGAAGCTGTCTGCAATCCTCAGTTGTGCGTACTTGTGTCCACAACTTGATATCATCCGCAAATAGCAAGATTTTGCACCGAACAAGTTTTGGTAAATCGTTTACATGGAGCAAGAAAAGAATTGGTCCAAGCACCGATCCCTGCGGCACTCCACTTGTTACTGTAATGGGCAGTGACAAAGCACCATCAACCCTTACTCGAATAACACGGTCACGGAGATAATCCTCCAACCAGGCTAGTAATGAGCCCTTGATGCCACATTGCTCTATTTTTTGTAGTAACAAACTATGGTTAACACGATCGAATGCTTTGGACATATCCAGATAACAAGCATGTATGGTGAAACCTTTGTCCACAGCTTGTGTCCAGTCATCGAGGGCAAGGAGGAGGTTTGAAAGGCAAGAGTGTCTGTTTCTGGAGCCATGTTGTTCGATTGCGAGCAAGCAATTATCTTCCAGGTGATTTGTGATGCTGTTTGCAACGAGGCGCTCCATCACTTTAGAGATCACCGGTAGTAGTGTTACTGGTCGATAATTGGATACTTAAGAACGGTTCCCTCCTTTGTAGATGGGGGTAATGATACCAGTATTCCATTCACAGGGAAAGAAACCTTGGGTTATAGAGAGGTTAAATAAGTAGGTAAGCGGTGTACACAAAGAATAGGCACAGCTTCTGAGGATCAGCGGGGTAATTTCATCAGCTCCAGGAGACTTTTTCGTGTTGAGCTTTAACAATATACGGAGGACACTGTCCGAGCTAAAAGTTAGTTGCTGTAAAACGTTTTCTGGCGAGATCACGGAGGTCAAAGGACTGGTTACGGTGTTCGGTGGACTGAAGACAGTGGAGAAGAATTGGGCTAGAACTTCGGCTGATTGCGATGCTGTCGTTGTTATT
Source organism: Atriophallophorus winterbourni (assembly GCA_013407085.1). Lineage (NCBI taxonomy): Eukaryota > Metazoa > Platyhelminthes > Trematoda > Plagiorchiida > Microphallidae > Atriophallophorus > Atriophallophorus winterbourni. The sequence goes on along the minus strand of JACCGJ010023672.1, from coordinate 34,723 downwards.
CCATCACATGTATTTAGGGCGGCAACCCCTGGTTTTACTCTAGACCGGTTATTTATGATCTGATAGAGAATTTTTGGGTTTGATTCCATTTTGTCGAGTAAATGTTTTTGATAATTCAATTTGTCGTCAACAACAAGTTTGTTTACCTTATTTCTCAGCAAACGGAATGTTTCCCAACTTTCAGCAGTGCTATCAAGTCGGTGAACCCGCCATGCAGCATTTCGCATAGTCAACCATTTCCGTGTTCGGCTTCTCAGTTTAAACGTGTATTCCCTTTTCCGCACCTTCGGAACAAGATGAAAGTGCACTTCAACTGCAAATTTAATTTCGTTTGCCATCCATTGCCACTGACCTTGTACGCTGTCGGACTCGAGACCAGGGTCTGTGACATTCTTCAGAGTAGTATTAGGTTGTGAAAAGTCAATTTTCCTAATCAACTTGCTGGTGTCACTTGTTCTGATTGCCTGACAAATATAATCAAACGTGATAACTAAGTGGTCACTGAGTCCCATAGGAGCTTCATAAGCGAGACTTTCAATCACTTACTCTTCGTTTGTCAGTATCAAGTCCAAGATAGACGGCGTATCACTACCCCGAAATCGGGTATTGTCAAAAATATGGTTGTAAAGTGGAATGTCCTCCAGCAACTGTTGAAATGAAGCATTCAAGGAGTTTTCTGGATAGACTGAATTTCCCTTATAGTTCGGCAAATTGAAATCTCCGATCAGAAGAAGTCTGCCGCCGTATCTTGTAGCCGCTAAGCGTATGTTTGCAAATAATGCTGAATTGTAGGCTTCATCGGCGGAGGGCGAACGGTAAATCACACCCACTGTACATTTTTCTTCTGCTGTTACATTCAGGGAACACCACAGTGTGTCTTGTAGTTGTAAGGCTTCATCAGTGATCTCTTGGCATGACAAACTCTGAACGTGATATAGAGCAACACCGCCTCCTCGAGCCAGGCGATCGCGACGAAGTAGAGACATACCCTCAATGACTACTTCGTTGTCTGTTAAAGTTGGATGGAACCATGTCTCATTTACGGCAATCACGTCTGGTGAGTGTATGGTAGTTAGTTCAGTCAATTCGTGTAATTTATTTGTCAAGCATTGGGCATTCGTTTACAAAAATTTGACAACCGATGTTGACAGCAAAGACGGTTCGTGAGACAGAAATATCGGAACGGCTCGGTCGGAATCAACAGGAAAGTAATTTACTTCGCCGACTCGGATAGAGTCGGCTGAATTCCATGTGAGCCTCCAATGTGAGCGGTCAAGAGCAAGTTCCTCTTAACTCGAAGGCTCAATGCTCAGTGATTTCATACACCTTTCGCCAACGACTTTGTACCGCAAGTTCGCTCTGCCCAAAGGTTGACTTCCTGAATTCAACTCGATGGAGTACGACCATTTTTCATTCTATAGATATTACCACGCCACTGCAGACGGCGCTGACGTAATAGGGTGAACATGCTCTGTAGACCAGCTTTTGAAAGCACTTCAGCGTTTGTTAATTTGTCCATCGACGATACGTTCAAGATATGACGGATGCTTCGTAAATGGAAAGCATCCAACTTCCATTCGTGTCTTGCTCAGATGGTTCATGTTTCACTGACGTAAAATAAAGCACTTAGTACGCATCATTTTTTCTTCAGAGTCAACTTGCGGTGTCTCCATACACGGGAGTTCAAACGGAACAACAACGCCTGCTGCTCTGCTAATCTGTTTATCGATATCCGTGACCAGCGAGAGGTTATTCGCAACGGTTTATGTAATAGTTCTAGCTGACAGTTCTGATTAAAGCGTAAGTTATTCAACATACAACTGTGGCATAGTTTTTTTCTAGGAGATTGATGTTGGAAGACATATCCATGAGGTGCAAAAGAATGAAGTTTTTTGAATGTGCCGTTAACTTCACCTCGTTTTCGCCTTTGTGGATATTCCCTAGACCAGAGCCCCTGAGGCAGATTTTCAAAACCATCGACTAGCTTACACGTTCCATGTTATGACGAGGCCCTGGAGCTAAGACTTGAGCAACGTAGAATATAATGAGGTAGTATTTGTTAGATATCGAGTTCAAAGCTATACTAAAGTCTCCTGTTTCGGAACAGTTCTTGTTGAACACATGAAAACACTGGTTTCGACTGACGGACCAGGAAAGTGAGTGGGTGCATAATTCAAATAAGACAATTAGATAAAGCAAAGACAAGCGTCTAATCGTGTTCGCTCAAACGGTTGATGATGAATATGATTTCGAGTCGTTGAATTCTTAATCTGTAGGTCGCATTTTCTAGTACAACAACAGTTTTATCAACTTCAATTATTTCTAAGCATGTGCTACTGATGAATAGTAAGCATATTGTATAACTTATCACCCTAACTCCAACCGAGCCCTATTTTAGATGACTCCGATCGACGAGCTCTAATCCCATTCCAGCAAACTGGTTATTTAGGTGTGCCAGTCTACTCCCAATTTGATTAGGGTCTTTAGTGTTATGGCGGACGTCTTTATTCGAATGTCTACAGCTTGCTCGTTAACAAGCCTCACGTAATCGTCAGTTAAATTCTCGTCACATGACGCGTGTTTGTGGAACCCGCAAAAAGTACATTTAACCGAAACATTATCTACGCTTACCGGGGCTAAACACGTGATGCAGAGGTCACGGCCATTCCATATCGCCGTCGCGTGAATACTTCTCACGGTCACAGCTGAATCGATTTTTTTCTTTGTCTGGGCAGTGGATCTTGTGACACGTTCGCATATGTTTGTGGGTTGTATAGAGCTTACCGGTTGATCGATAATGGGTGTTTTGTCCGTTGAGTGGTTTGACTGTGTTCGTTGGCGAGATTTCGGCATTGAACAGGTAATCCGCGATAATTCGTGAACCACAGAAGATAGAACACGAAATACGGTATCAAAACTTGTAGCTCAATGTGGTTTTTGCAATGATTGCAAAATCCGTAGGATAATCGGTCGACTTCAAAGATGAAACGAGACGAAACCCTGAAGTGAGATGTGACTTAAGTGATTTTGGATCGAGTGTTCTTAGACCTGTGCAAAGAACACTACAAGCGTTAGAATAGGATTTCAATTGATTTTTACAAAATCCTTCCCCCACTATAACTGTAAATCGAAATTGTTTCCCCAGGTTCGTGAGGCTTAAGCCGATGGTGCCATGTCTATTTCTCGTTGTAAACTTGTTTGATCCGATGGTATAACTTCAATCTCTATTCAGTTTGATTCGAGTTTCACGGAGTTCAACCCGTTTTGTCACCTTCAAGAATATCAAACTAGTGTCAATATTTATTCTTTGGATCAAAAATGTTAAAAAACCAAATTACTTTCAGTAGTCAAACCAGAATATTCACCTTTGATATTTAAAGAGCTGTACACACATATTAAGGAACCCCATTGTTAAATATTGTTCGCACAACGAACCGCGGTATTCAAATACAGAATCAAAAAGTGATTCTTGGCCAAGATTATTGATAACAGAAGATCGCAAAATTCTACAAAAAGATCTCCAAGCACATCATAATTGGTCCTTGCGGAACTGCTTACCATTCAACATCCAAAAATGTAAAATGTGAAACTTTGGTAAATCATTTGAATTCACAAACTCTCTGGGATCTCAGCAACTTTCATGGGTTACGAAAGAGAAAGATCTCGTTGTGTAGATTAGCAGGAATTTGAAGTCTTCACGGCAGTGTTCTGTGGTATACAAAAATTCCTGCCAAAGCTTAGCACTGTTCAGAAGGATCTTCGGTAGTTTCACAAAGCAGATACTCCCACGGATAATTAACACCTATATCAGGCCAACAAAGTAGTACGCTGTTCAAGCATGATTGTCATGGTTACAAATGGACATGACCTTGCTGCAACGGGTATACCACCGCGCTACAAAACTGTTGACCGGAATATATAACAGACCGTACGAGTAAAGGATTGCAACTCTGAACCTGTTTGACTTTTTGTACCGTCGTCTCAGAGGTGACTTGATCCTGCTGTTAAACAATCTGCATACAGTGGATCACCCACTTGAACAACTGTTTCATCAGCAAGAAACACATGGTAGCGTATCTCATGGCTACAAGTGAATCATTCCACACACTATATCAAATTGTCGAAGGTTCTTCTTTGCTGTCCCAGTTTGTTTTATATGGAACTCTCTGTCTCCACATATCATTTGCTCATCAAGCCTGAACATTTTCAAGGCACAACTTGACATGTATATGTTGACGAAATCCAACCTCGCACCTGAATACACAATCTGACTTTCCATATTGATTAAAAATTTGTGTTGTTTTTGTGCATTCCCTATATTCTCAATCTATCATTACTGTAACGTGTTTACTTTTTGAACCATTTAATATTTGAATTAATTTGAAGAGCTCAAAGCGCTTAGAAACTACCAAAGTAGGTTATAGCTCATAGTTCCAACGCTTACAGAAAGCGGCTTGAGCGCTCAACCAATAATCTCTTTGTGATTCTGTGTTTGAACATCGTGGTTCGTTGTATGAACCGTATGTAACAGTGGCATTCAAGTATAACTTTGTTTGCCACTTTTACACTGTTTTAAGACTTCATGAACCTAATCATGTTGTCGCCACTTAATGACCACAAACAGCCAGAAACCGGTTCGTGTTGGGGATGTTAACAACAGTATACTTTGAGTAGTTTGTATGTTGTTAAAAATCGATAGCAATATTAATAACTTTGCTGTATAACCATCTTTTATCATGTGATAGCAATGTATCTAGCCAGAGTGCTTCATAACAAAATAACTTTCTTGTCTGGAAGTTTGCAATATTGTTGTGTTTTTATCTGGAATATCTGCTGTTAACTTATGAAACCTTACCGTTGAATTTCGCGATATGATGATAATGATAGTCAAAACATATGACCACCGACAACCTTGAGACAGATCACTGTTCAACTCAAATGTGATAAACAATTGGGATGAACGGAACAGCCTTTGAGAGCGGAAAATCGATAGTTTCAACAAACCAACGTGTGAGTTGCCGCGAATAAATAGCCGAGCATTGTTGAGGTATGGCAGTATACAATAAAAATTGTTTACAATGCACTACAGTCTCATATGGCTGCATTCGAAATTACGAATGAACACGCAGGGTTTCGGAAATTCTTTGTGGACTCTGCTAATGCTTATCCTGATTGTATTCGTGCAATTTACCAGTTGTTCAGAAGTTGGAATACAAAACGGTAATTAATTTATATGCTTGCTGTTAATTTTTATTTACCCAAACCATATTACTCCCAAGATGAAAGATTTATTCACCTTAAATTTGCATGAACATTGATGGGCAGGTTACCGAGAATCGAGTTGTTGGTGTATACACGAAAGGCAGCAGCAGAATAGATTGCTCATTCCGACTGTTTATTCATCCGAAATGCTGTGAAGCATGAGTCCGTCATGCGTTTGTGATGTACGTCCATGGTCGACATCATCCGATTGAGGCCAACACAAAGATTCAAGATTCAAGATTCAAGATTCAAGAATTTATGGTCACAAAAAGCACATAGCTTCACAATTACCATGTCATAGTAAATATACATTCAGGAAATAGGTATAAAATAAACATGTAATGTCAAGTATAGTCAAGTTGTATAGTTACCATGAATCAATACACAGGTTCTCAATTACTGAGTGATGTTTGACAATGTGTTACAGCGATGTAAACGTTGTACCCGGATAAAGCACACAGCAAAAACGCATCTTAACTGTCATAGGAACTTCCACTCAGTTCAGATCTGCTTTCATTCGTACAATCTATTATTAGAAATCGTTGTCTCCGAACAAGCCGCTTATTTGACCAAACGGTAAAGTTTTCAGGCCAAGAAGAATCTTAAGTTCTGTTTTTCGGATACCTCTTATACTAACTCCGTGATTCATATGCTGTCGGAAGGTGTTTTGCCTAAATTGGAACGTTACTCCAAAACTCGTAGACTCAATTTCCAGTTTTTTCATGTCTCATTTACAACCGTCGTTATAGAGTGCGGTCTGCTCAAAGATTGACTCTTCGTTTTTCAATCTATAGAAACAGGCAATCAACACTGACCTTGAGAACATCTTTACGGTGTACAACTTAATTTGCTGAATTACCGACGAATATACAAAACTAGGATCGTACCGTCCATACTTGATGAGTGCATGCTGTGCGAAACAATAACAGTAAGTACTAAAACGACGGTGAAATACAATCGCGAGCACGTACTGATTCGGAATTTGGTGGATCGCACTAACACGATTAGATCGACACGATTTTCTGAAGCATTGGTCGATGAACAATGTCGACTGCAACAGAACGATACGAAATTCGTCTAGGTTGATCAACCGATCCCTCTGTTGTGAGGACTTGAAGCATATCGGTGGGCACGTAATTGATTAACAACCCCGATCAAAGTTACAACCGGGGCAGACATGTTTCAGGTCAGTGTTGCCTAAATAAGATAGATGTGCTTTGTATTGTGAGGCTCACATCCCCATCGCTTACACACCACTACCGGTTTCTGGCTGTTTGCCGTCATCAGGTGGAGACAGTAAGATTAGGTTCAGTGAGCCTTGAAACAGTGGATAAGTGGTAAACAAGTAATACATGAAAGTCACTGTTGCATAGGGTTCGTACAAAGAACGACGATGTTCAGACATCGAATCACAAAGTGATTCTTAGTGAAGCACTCTAGGCGCTTATGGATGACCCAAGAGAGGTGTTGCTCACATTCCCCGAAATTACACTCGACTCCCGGTTTCTTGCTGTTTGCGTCATCAGGTGGAGACAGTAAGATTAGGCTTTCAGGAGACTTTGTTTGCTATGACTTCTTATGCCATCTTTGGTTGTAATGCGACGCGTTCGACCCATCTGGTGTTGTGCAGGAGGGAAATCGCTGCGGTGTGAACACCGATTGCCGTCGAACGCGTTGACTCGGGATGAATGAGCCGACCAAATCATCAATGGATGTGAAACCGCCCATGGAGGGGGGGGCCTTGTGGTGTAATGTTGCGAAGGGATGAACACGTATAAGGTCGTGATTAAGAGGACCAGAATATTCGACGCTGTTTTAATATTTTACCATGCTTTTAAGAATGAACCATAGTCGCGTCGAAGCAGTTAGAAGACCAGTTTGTGTGAGTGATTCAATAACGATTCAGCAATTATGATAAAAAAGCTGGTGTAGTTTTAGCAAATCATGGATATTCGTATAATATATATAGATCGGTAATTTCGTATATATATATATATATATATATATATATATTTGAGGCGTTGGGAAGATCGACACTTCTTGTAGTTAAAAAATGTCATGTCTTGTCTTGATATGATTGAAAAATATTCGTTATGATAAACATCGTGTAAAGTTGCTCAAATGGGTTTTAAGGTGGAATTGCTACTCATAAATGTATCCAATTTGTTCCTGAAAATCTTTTCACTTGATGATTGTACAACATCTGACGGTAGGCAGTTCTATAATAAAGAAACGCGCACCGAATAGAAGAACGAACGGCAGTTCCGGTGGGAATGTGGAATATCAAATGCCAGTGTGTGAGTACACGTGGTGTGGCTTGACCGGAGGCGAAATAAATGGCTCAGAGGGTGCATCTTTGAGTTCAATATTTTTTAAGTTAGAATTAGATTAAATCGAACCCGTCTGCGAAGCAATGTATCCAAATTAAGATGCACAAGTCGATTCTCAAATGGTTGGTTGCGGTGGCAGCCAAGCATTTTAGTTGATCAGTGATAAATCCTTCCGAGCAGCTTGATGTCCTTTTGAAGCCAAGGTGCCCAAGGTTGCACTGGGTAATCCATCACTGGATTAATAGTCGTACTTATGACCATGGGAATGATTCACGGGAAAAATATCCGAAAATACGCCGTAGCATAACTAACATTCGATTAGCTCGGTTAAACACTGCCTCGCATCGCATGCTACCCTTATGACTTTCGCTAATCCACAAAACGAGATCCTAGTCTTTCGTTGCCAATTCCAGTTGTTTCAATCCAAGGTTGTATCAGAATGGGAAATCTTTGCTTATTTGCAAAATGTTTCGCTTTGTAAGCGCAAACAGTCCACGCTTGACGTGATTCGCATCCAAAGTTTAACATCATCCACGAAGAGAACCATTTTTGCTGTGACAAGTTTCGGAAGGTAGTTGATGTAAACCTAAAAGAGAACCGGATCAAGTACCCAACCTTGTGGGATACCGCTAGTGGCTTCGATTGCCCCAGACATCACACCATCGATACGCACAGTTACCTTGAGATCAAGAAGGTAACTTCTTATCCAGGTAAGAAGGCGCCCATAAATATCAACGTCCTGCAGCTTGCTCGGGAGTATAGAATGGTCCACACGAGCAAGTGCCTTTGATATTTCCAAGTAGCACGCATGCACTCAAAAACTCTCACCACTGCGTGCATCCAGTCGTCCATTTTCACACCCGCTATACTATGACTGCCATGGTTGAAATTCTAAACTCCGATTTCAAGCAATTTTATACTTTTATTCTTAGTTATATATCGCTATTCACCTTTTGCGAAAAAACCCGAATCTTAAAAATATTCACGCATCATGATGGCACATATATTTCTCTCCCAAGGTTTGATAAAATTTACACGGAAACCATCACCAGTGATGTATGTCCTTCCTGGAGTTCCCTTGTTCGTGGAATGCGAAGCAAGATCACAACTTCCAATTAAGTGAGTGAAATTAATAATCGATTATAACCATCATGTTGGTTTTCGTAATTGAATACTCTCGCGCCTCGTGTACAGCACTTAGGTCGTTAAGACATGGGACTACAATGGTGATGGTCGGAATTCGAATCCCACTCGAAGCGGAGGATTTGCACTGCTGATGAGCTCAAATAAGAGCGAAACTCGAGTCCAGTGCTTCCATTATGGACGGTCGTGATAAACTTTGTGAATATTTCAATGGGCTTGGCAAGGATGAGTAGTCACAAATATCTTCAAACTTGCCCGTGTGGTCCCGAAAATGGGGATTAACGCTCTAAAATTAAAAATACCGATGCTGTAAGCGTAGTAATAAATTTATTGTAAGCATTGTATACCGTAGCGTTGAATGCATCGAGGTTGAAAAAACATTAAAGTCCCAAAACCTCAATTACAACGGGGTCTGCCGGGAACAAATTATAATCAATATACTATGTTCAAATTAATTCGAAGTTTTAATGATCCAAAAAGCAAATACTTTACAGTAATCATAGATTTAAAATATATGGGAATGTATAAAAATAACACAAGTTTTATCAATTTCGAAAGTATATTCAGGTGCGAGGTTGGATTTGGTCAACATATACTTGTCAAGTTCAGCCTTGAACAAGTTCAGGTTTGATGCACAAATGATATGTGGAGTCAGAGTGTTCCATATAAAACGAACTCGGACAGCAAAGAAGAACCTTCGACAATTTGATCTAGAGCGTGGAATAATTAACTTGTAGCCCCGCTACCACGTGCTTCTTGCCGATGAACCAGGTGTTCAAGTGGGTGATCCACTGTATGTAGATTGTTAAACAGCAGGATCAAGTCACCCCTGAGACGACGGTACGAAAAGTCAACGATGTTTAGAGTTGCAATCCTCTCCTCGTATGGCCTGTTGCTTCTATTCCCCGAATCTGTACTCCGAATGCACCACACAATACATCCAAGCGTCTTGAGCACTTGACCTGTGATCACGTTGTGATTATGTATTTGTTCACAGTGTTTAGTTTTACAAACCCCGATTAACAGTCACATCAAAGTATAAGTTTGTGTGATGCTAATTTGAGAAGAAGAACGATAACAAAGCCACGGTTTAAGATTTGAGATTTATGTTGGGAAAAGTAGCTAGCTTTACAATGCCATAAGATATACGTATAAAATTCACAGAAATAATACTTTCATGTTTTTTAATTAAATTAAATTCAATTTAATGGTCTAAAAAGCACATAGCTTTACAACAACCACAGAATAATATGCGAATTACAAATAACAGAGGTGGTAAAAACGGGATTTGTTTGCTTACTGATCAGTTTAGGAATCACGTAAAAATACATAAGGCAGAAATTGTTTTCTACCCGTTGGATGGGGTAAAGATATATAGTTTACTTCGATGCACGGGTTCAAAGCTTTTATGTTGTAGAATATATAGGTTCAATGTTTGGATTGGTCGACATTAAGTTGTCCAAATTCGATTTGAATATATCCAAGTTGGGTGAATGTGCAACGTTACGGGGTAGGGAGTTCCGGGTAAAACATACACGTAGGGAATAAAAATACTTTCGACAGTTCAGTCTCGAGTCGGGAATAAGTACTGTATAGTTATGACTCCGGCTTGTTCGTGGTGGTAGTCGTGTGAATAGTTTATTCAGGGGATGGTTGGGGATATGCAGTGTGTGTTGGCCTCCGTCGGTCGATGTCGACCATGGATGAAACATCACAATCGTATGAAATTTCATGTTTTACAGCTTTTTGAATGATAAACAGTCCGATTCGGGAGGAACAATCTCTCCCGCAGCGCTTGCAACGATAGGCAGAACTATGTTGTATTGCATCAGTTGCATGCCGGCGGCGTGATCTGCGTTCAGCAGCCAAGAGCTGTATCTGCTCACCTCCAGCTTGCAGACGACGCTTTACAAAATGCCTCCAAAGTGAGCGGTCAAGAGCAAGTTCTTACCAGCTCGCGGGGTCAATGTCAAGAGCCTTTATATCTCTTTGGCAAACGTCTTTGAACCGAAAGTGCGGTCTGCCCAATGGTCGACTTCCAAATTGCAACTCACCATAGAATACAGCTCATAAAATAAATAGTTTATGAGCGGTATCATGATTAAAACTGCTGTACTATTCTCATTTACGGCAAATAAACTAACTTTCACACTCTCTCAAAACGCAAATAGAACCTGATAAGAATTTGCATTGGACGAGTGTTTTTGTAATGAAAAAGCTAAATTTCGACCAAAACACGTGAACCCTAAAGCTAAACCGAGAAACATCCATCCATCCGTTAGATTCAAGGGGAATACAGCGAGTTTGATATTCATGTTATATCGAGGATTTTGTTATTTATCTTTATAATAAGAAACCGTGCACTGATCCACGACAGAAAACAGTGAAACATTTGAAGTAAATGCACGAGAGACGACCAACTGAGAAATCAGCTCACGTTTTTCACCAAAATAGCAAAGACGAAAAGCGTACGATGAAAACTCACGAAATTTAATACGTTGGGAATTGAGAGGATGAATCCAAGTAGAGTTGACGGAAATTGGGGAGCATTGAAAACAATTTCTGCCTATGGATTTTTACCTGATTCCTGAACTGCTCAGTAAGCAAACAAATCCCGCTTTTACTACTAATAATTCCCACATTATTCTCTAGTTTTTGTAAAGATATGTGCTTTTTAGACCATTGAATTAAGTTGAATTGAATTGAATTGAGCTCTTTGAACTAAAGCGTCGATAAGTTAAGACAACTGCAACATGCATTTTCCTTGTTTAATTTTGTCATATTGTGATTTTATAGCACAGGTATTTTATAGATACCATCTGCGTTTATTTTATGCACGATCAGAGTTAATCATAGAAATAAGATCAACATTTCTATATGCAACTCCAATTATGTAAGATTTTAAGAACTATGGGTTTTGGGATTCTAATGCTGTTTAAGCGGTGATTTGGAGAATATGTTGTTTATATTTATGACTACTCATCCGTGCCAAGCCCATCGAACTACTCACAAAGTTGATCACAACGGTCCATAATGGAAGCACTGGACTCGAGTTTCGCTCTTATTTGAGCTCATCAGTAGTGCATATCCTCCGCTTCGAGTGGGGTTTGAACCCCGACCACCATTGTAGTCCCACACCTTAACGACCTGGGCTACCGTCCACCGTTTGACCGATCGCAATTATGCGTTTATGAACTGTTCTCCACATTTGAGTAGCTTTGTTTGCCCGACCAGTTCAGAAGGAGCCAGCAACATCTGTTGTGGTCGCCCAACCGAACAGATTCTGATGCTGTACTTATTTTTCAAGCAACCAATTGTCCTTCAACGCGTTAGAGACTAAATCAATGTTTTATTGACGTTCGTGGACATTTTAGACTAATTTGGTTCAAATGTTGCATTTTATATTGATTTCCATCAAATTTGTCGTCACCTTCAATTCTCGATTGAACTTTAAAACAAACGAAATAGCTTGTTAACTGAATACACTTAATTGCACTGCGTTTCATTAATTTCGCTCATTCCTATCCTAATGAATCTATCATTCCGCCGTTTCGAATTCCATAAAGATCGCAAAAATGAGTCGAGCTAATTGTAAACACAGTCAGATCAAGCTTCCGGCTGACGGAACACACTTTTGAATGATTCATTGTTCATATGTATTTAATTCAATTCAATTCAATTTAATGGTCTAAAAAGCACATAGCTTTACAAAAACCACCAAATAATAGGAGAATTAGTAATAACATAGTTAGTAAAAACGTGATTTGTTTGCTTACTGATCAGTTCAGGAATCACGTAAAAATACATAGGGCAGAAATTGTATTCAACCGGTTGGATGAGGTAAAGATATATAGTATACTTCGATGCGTGGGTTCAAAGCTTTTATGGTGCAGAATATATAGGTTCAATGTTTGGATTGGTCGACATGAAGTTGTCCAAATTCGATTTGAATATATCCAAGTTGGGTGAATGTGCCACGTTACGGAATAAAAATACCTTCGACAGTTCAGTCTCGAGTCGGGAATAAGTACTGTATAGTTATGACTCCGGCTTGTTCGTGGTGGTAGTCGTGTGAATAGTTTATTCAGGGGATGGTTGGGGATATGCAGTACATTGAACATAAGAATCAAGTCAAAGTGATTCAAAGTTGTAATGGTCTAAAAAGCATTTAGCTTAACAATAACCATAGGATGGAGCTATGAGTTATATAAAATAAAAAAGAAAAAGAACAGGGAAACTCATGTAGTGTAAATCGTATCAAAATTTGGTTTTCTCTAAAGTATTTGTCCAAATTAGCTTTAAAAATATCCAGGTTGGCTGAGTGTGTAACAGTGGAGGGGAGGGTGTTCCATGTGAAACTTACACGTACGAATATCTTCGACAGTTCAGTCTTGAAGTGGGAATAAGCACTGTAAGTTCATGTTTCCGACTGGCACGGGGTGGCGAGCGTGTGAAAAGTTTGGATAAGGGATGGTTAGGGACGTGCATAATGTTGTACATTAGTATGAGGTCACCTCTCAGTCGACGACAGCGAAAGTCGAAAAGATTGAGACTCCTCAAAAGTTCTTCATATGGATTAGCAGCTAGTCCGGATACAAGCTTTGTGATTCGGTGGTAAATACGTTACTGAAGATTGATGTCTTTCTGAATCCAGCGTGACCAAGCCTGGACAGCGCCTCTAAGACGGCGGTAGCGAGAGTAGAAGAGATTGAGGCTTGTAATCCGATCTTTGTATTGTTCCTGATGAGATCGATAAGATGTGTGCGATCTTTGAAGAGCGTTGATTAGCCGAAGTTATAGGGTTGAGTTTTCGACAGGAACAGAATTTGTGAACGGCTGAGTACTGCCTACTGCCGTGAGCTCTGCGGGAGAGATTGTTCTTTCCGAATCTGAAATGCCGTAAACAGTGAAAACAAACATGCGCTTGTGATCCATATCAGTGGTTAATATCAACCGAATTCAAGGTAATTCAAGGTTTTTTAATGGTCTATAAAGCATTAAATTTAACAATAACCATAGGATGATAAAAATTAAACAAATACAAGATGCGCAATTAGATTAAAGTGTCCATAAGTATTCAGGTAGCCGATAATTAAAAAGAAATCTCTTCTGATGTCGTCTTAAAGTCATGCAACCTAGTAGAGTGAGCAACGGTAGAAGGTAAAATGTTCCAAGTAAAACAGACACGGACAGAATAAAAATACCGTCTACAATTTAGGCGGGAATGAGGTAACACCAGTACATATTCAAGATTCAAGATTTATGGTTAAAAAAGCTAATTGCTGTACAGTACCATCGGATATACGTAGAAGAAATAAAAAAATCGTTACTTGTATGATCATATCCATGTTCTTCATAGGTAGAGAAAAAATAATCCCCAATGGCGACACAGACTGAGGGAAAATAATCTTTGGAGGGACGGTATTTCCGTGCGATATTTTCGTCCGATAACTTCTCGTATCCTTTCGCGTGAATACGTCCTGTAAGGGATGGTTTGGGGGTATGGAATATTTTGTAAAGTAGGATATGGTTACCCTTGATTCGTCGATAGGAAAAGTTGAACAGATTCAGGTGAGCTATCTTATTTTTATAAGGCTTGATCCGCATGCTGCGAACAAGTTTTGTTGAGCGGTGATAGATTCACTGCATAAGTTCTACATCTTTCTTGAACCACGGTGACCATGACTTCACACCGTATTCAATGACTGCTACCAAGTATGCAAGCAAAATTATCATGGATTCCAGTGTTAAAGTTCCTGGATTAGCAAGAAGTGGATTATGCATAAAATTTAAAACTTGTGTACTTTTGATTATTGCCTATTTGCGGTAACATCTCAAACAGTAACGAAGCAAAATATTCATTTGCATGCTTTTCCGTCATAAAACACCCCACGACCGGTTTCGTGCTGTTTGCACTCATCAGGTAGAGATGTGGAGGTTTCCAGCGTTGCGCATCATTTGTAACAACGTTTCATTGTGGGCATCGGAAGAGTTGGACGAGCGGTAGATCACACGAAGTTTCCAAGCGAAGGCTACACCACATGGTGTCCTCTAGCTCAAACCTTGTGTCAGGTACAGCTGTGCATTGAAGACGTTCGTTATAATACAAAGCAACTCCACCACCTGATCTTGAACGGTCTCGTCGAAGTAGGATTATGTTGGGAAGTGCCAGCTCGCAATCGTTCACCTGATCGTAAAACCATGTTTCCGTAACAGCAATGATGTCAGCAGAAAACTGAGCGTTAAAGTGAGACAATTCGGCGATTTTGTTCCGCAAGCACTGTGCATTTGTGTATAGGCATTTAACAGTGGTTTTCGTGTGTAGCGAGACTATGCGGATGATGTTTGTATGTCCGACCCCCTGAGAGCCTGACCATTGCAGTTTTGAAACAACTTCGGAGTTTAGTCTGCCCGTGTCTTCGCACGGCGTTGCTGCAGCTTGTGTTTCGGAAGCAGCCTTCGGTATGCTGAGTCTGAGGTCATTGGGGATATTTTTGCTGTGTATTTTCCAATTTTGTCTGACGAAGGCTGTCATAGCAGAAGTTAAGAAAGTGAGTTTTAAAGGGGGTGGTCCATCGCCTTTGTAGTCTGATGACCTCGGTATCCTGAAGGTATTCGCGACAACACTTTCGCGTGCTCCAATCGCTTCTGCAACGTATAACCACTGTCTATAGTCGTGTTGTTATTGTTTAGCGGCCTCTGTTGTACTGGTAGCCTCTGGAACGCCTAGAATGATCAGACTGCGCTCATTGGTTTTCTTACGGACGTCTCCGCCTCCTTTTCTTTCCCACCAAGGTATATCGGCGTTGATTCGAATATTGCACGTAGGTGTGTCACGTAACAAGTAAGAATCCAAAAGAACGGTCTCCATATCCCTCTCACTGTTTAGTGTTACTTTTCATACCGCGTTTCGCCGAAGTGTGGGGAGCTTTGGTGGCGAACCAAACGTGTAACAGCTGAAGGTTTTATCGTTTCCAACCCCATCAACGTAAAAAGTTTGGACCATTGTTCTAGGTCGTATAGTTGTCTATTCGCCAGAAGTGTCTCGCTAGACTCCTGTATGTTGGTACAGATTACAGAGAGATTTTTTGCGATCGTTGGGGCGGCAACATCAGGAGTTAAAACCGATTGTTTGAGCGGAACCTCCCGATGAGCAGGCATCTTGGTCTTCGAAGCCATTTTAGTGACAGAGGAGTTCGCGTCAGAAAAGTGTTTCGAATTATGTGGGCGCTTGTGTACAGGTTGATCATCACCTTTTTCGGTTTGTTGCCTTTCTATAACCTGTGGAAGAGACATGATGTTCACAATCTGCTCTAGATCCGAGTTTACCAATCAGTAGCTCGTTTAGAAGACCTTCGATTCTTTGTACACTACTCTCTAAACATAAAATTTTCGTATCCGCGTCGGTCTGTGAGCTCACAGTTGTCTTCGTACAATTTCTCGATTGAGATCTGTATATCTGACAGATGTAGCAAACTCCTGGATTTTCGTCTTCATTGATAACCGTAAGGGCATCGACGGTCAAAGTAGCATCGCACTTCATATGAACCTTCTCACGACAAACAAAACAATTAGCCTGTCGGGCTTTGCGGCTTACGGTCTTTCGACAAAGTTTGCACACGTGACCGCTGTCAATGGGCTTCGTTTGTGAGGTCATGGCACCGGAGCGAAAAATTATCGATCGATGGCTCGGGTAAGTAGGTGTGCTCGTGTAGGTCCGTATGGTGTGTAGACGGGTTTTGTAGCGGATGAAAGGAACTAGGTGAGTGAAAAATCGCGCCTAGTGTAATATGGCTAAAAGCCGCGTAGCTCCTCGAAATTGGACCCGATTTTATGGTCCAAGGTGTCAAGCGAAGTAGAAATTCGAGCTCTTTCGAACAGTCGTAAAATCAGTCGAATATTCCGTAGTATACTCAAACTTGCACTCGTGGGTTCAGTTTGGTCCAGAAGGTAAAGGATGGATTTCTTTAGAACTTGCGTATTTTCTCTCCAAGAATATTGTGTTCACAATGCTTGTTATGAGAGGAATCCGAAAGGGTATAAAATACGTCAAACCGGGAGTGAAGTAGATTCAAAAACGTAGGAGCGCCGAAATATACGTCCGTACGCGCGAAAAAATGGCAAATGCTCATGTTACCTTATGCCCATTCTTCAAGCCAAATTTTCGTCTTAATGCTATCAGCAAATGTTTAAGGAACGTTGTAGATATCCTTCGTTTGGTATTCTTTAAGGATGGGCTCTTTTTATTCCTACAATTGTCTGAAAAGTGTTTTGGCGGAATATGTTTAACTTCGACCCCAAAATGCCGTGGGGTTCCGGAGACGATTTTCCAAATATGTTGGAAGCAAGGCAGGATATATTTGCATGTCGTTAGAATATTCTCCCTTGTACAGAGACGAAATTCATCATATGACAGAAAGCTATTCACCTTCCGTTCAACGCAGAACAAATTTCGGTACTTGCAACAATAGGCCTATCTCCTCTCATGATTAATTTTGTACGGAACCTGAAAAACCTCCACACATGCAATCAATAAATCCAAAGGATCTACAATAAAGAAGACGGAACGAATGCCATCTAAAATTACGAAATGCGTTACGTAAAACTCATAGAAGGAAAACTGGGTGCAGGTACATCAACTGGCTGGGAGAAAACATGACCGCAAGTCTCTACTCTCGACACACAGATCCTAAATTAAAGCAATTGATTGGAGTCAATGCTCAATTCTTGTTACTGCGACTATACTCCATTCAAAATAGTTTCTTCAGTCCTGGGATTGAACAAAGCGATCTCTCAAGCAATGCATGTAATTTGACGGACCATATGGACAGGATGAACTGAATGCAAGACAGACGTACGAAAAACAATACGGAGTGGCTTCGCTAAGGACCTTTTCCATCACCAGATATCACGCTGATGATTCAAGATACAAGATTCAAGTATTTGTGGTATAAAAAGCTTGTAGTTGTGGTGCATCACAGGATATTCGTATGTTGTTGGCCTCCTTGGATCAATGTCGACCATGGATGTACATAAAAATCGCATGATTTTTTCATGTTCCAGGGCTTTTCAAATGAGTAAACATTCCGTTTCGGGAGGAACAATCTCTCCCGCAGCACTTTCAATGATTGGCAATAGTCGGGTGTTGGGCGTCAGTTGCACGCTGGCGGTGTGATCTGCGTTCAGCCACCAAGAGCTGTATCTGCTCCTCCTCAGCTTGCAGACGACGCTTTACACAATGACTCCAAAATAAGCGGTCAAGAGCAAGTTCTTCCCAGCTCGCAGGGTCAATGTCAAGAGCTTTCATATCTCTTTCACAAACATCTTTGTACCGCAAGTGTGGTCTGCCCAATGGCCGACTTCCTGTTATCAACTCAGCATAGAGTACATCTTTCGGAATACGACCATTCTTTATTCTGTAGACGTGGCTAAGCCACCGCAGGCGGCGCTGTAGTAGTTAGCTGAATATGCTCTTTAGAACAGCTTTTGAAAGCACTTCAGGTTTAGGCACTTTGTTCATCTGCGATATGTTCAAGATAGGACATATCCCGTGCCTTGGTTTGTGCTCTCAACCGGTTCAGGTTTAAAAGCTTGCTATTACTTCCCGCGTGTAGGTAAATGCCTTCTGTTCTCGTCCTAAAAGCTTGATTCAGAAGCAGAGCACAGAAAATGTTTAACAGCGTGGAAGCATGAACTCACCCTTGTTTGACGCCCGGGCGAACGTCAAAGGCTTCTGGACTAAAACCGTTAAAATTGACTGAGCCCGTCTTGCCAGCGTGAAAGGAAATATCGAGTTGGAGAATTCTTGCGGGGCAGCCTATAAGATTAGGCATTTTGGAAAGTTTCCCCACTGACATAGTCGAATGCTTTCGTTAAATCAATAAAAACGGCCTATCATGGCATACGACACTATTCTTGAAGTTGTCTCAGGGAGAAGATCATGTCAACGGTTGATCTTCCTTTGCGGAAGCCACATTGAGATTCGAAGTAAATTAGAAAATTGTCACGCAGACATACTTTATCCCTTTACATCCCAAGTTCCCGAGTTGATTGTCGGCACCATTTTTAGCCGTATTTCAAATTTCCTACCCCATCATCTGGTGGACCCTCCTTGTCTGGCCATGTTTAAAGCGAAATTGGACTTATACATGCAACAAAACGTCATTCGTGAGCCTTACGTTTGACATACTCTACTCCTTTTACACTTATATATTTTTCACATTTTTATTCATAACCTAATCCTGTGGTATTGTAAAGTTTTAACTTTTAACTGTAAATCCTTGAATCCCTAATTACTAGAATTGGTAGGCTTTCGTTTTTTGTTTTAGTTTTCGTTCTCTTGACGTCAATCCTAAGCTGATTGCTTACTTTATATTCAATTGCATATACCAGATATATTCCAGGGACTTCTTTTAAAAGAATTTGGGTTGCTTAAACATTGTATCAGTACCGTTTCCATATGGAGACATTCTCAAAATTCCTAAAATCCATTTTTTTCAAGGACATTTCTCACCGCTGCATGACGATATCCTTAAAAGTCAAGCTTCCTCGCTTAGAATTGATCAGATTGCATTCCAGTGGTTATTCATATCTGGGGTCCTTTATCCCAGGAAACCTTTTGTCAAAATAGAATTGCTTATTAATCAGTTACCGTCAAATATGTCTCTTTGATATTTGGTGTACATTTTCTGCTTATATTTTTGTGTGCAATTTTTCTCAAGTTCTTATAACTTTGATGTGAAGCTGAAATGTCACAAAGTTTGGGAATAATGCATGTTGGTTCTTCTTCCCGTATAAAATTCTTGCTAATTGTAGTGATGCAATCTTTTTCGTTAACTTTACATAAGCGTACACATCATTTCGATGTACCGATGTTTACTATTAAGGTCGTATCTTTTCTTTCCTTCCAGCTATAAGTGGAGTTTAAATGAATCCTCGATCAATGTAACCAGACTTATCGGACATCATAGTCTACTCGAAAACAACGATAATCGTGAATGCTCTCTCACTTCGCTGGGAAACGAAGAACCGTTTCAAGTGAAACCACGTGAAATTTGGTACATGAATCAGAAAACAGTTACTGGACGATACGTGTGTTTGGCTTACAACCAAGACCAAGTTGCAACCGCGGCTTTCCAGGTCAAAGTTGCGAGTAGGTCTCTTCTTTGTTTGTTATTTTCAGTTACAATTCGAAATAATGGTCAAAGTGCTGTATAATTTAATAACCGTTCGTGGGGTGTGTGATGGAAATGCATGCAAATGAGCATTTTGGTTCATGGTTACGGGTTTAACACCATTAAACATGTGCTTTGACACATGTGATTGAACAGGTTGGTCGTACCAGCCTAATCAAACAGTGGCATACAAGCGCGACTGTATTACCATTCCTACGCTGTTTCAAGCGCATGCGGATCCTGATCATACTGTGCAAACAGCACGAAACCGTTCGTGTGGTGTGTGATCGAAATGCATTCAAATGAACATTTTAATTCAGATTTGTTTTCAACACATTCTTAGAGTTTCACAAAAGTTTATCACAAAGTCAGACTGTTGATTTCGTTCAGGTTTGCTTGGACGATGTGTCTATGGGGATAAAAGGCAATCCTCTTATGTAGAAATAAAAGATCAAATCGAGTGAGGCCAAGAAACCTTACGAGATTAATGCCTGTTACATTAATGATCAGCTATCACGAAGAAACCGAATCGAAAATGAACTAAGTCAGTTCCTGTCCAAGGTCTCGTTACAGATTACAGATTCCAGATTCATGGTTGAGAAGCAATTAACTTTACAATAACTATAGAGTCGAACTATAACTACAAATGTATATACATGTAAAAATCAAACCATACAAATGACACGAAGAGAGTTTATTCAGAGTTTGAGGCAAAATTTGGATTAGCTCTAATATAATCGTCAAGTTTCGATTTGAATATACATAAACTGTTTGAGCTTAACGAATCGGCATGTAGGGAATTCTAAACAAAGCAAAAACTCACCGAATAAAAATACCTGCTGCAGTTCCGTTTGGAATGTGGTATTTCCAACTTGCAACCATGGCCAGGGCTGTTTCTGGAAGTTCGAAGATGGAATAATAAGTCCAGTGGGAAACAGTATTACGTATTTTGTATGCGAGGATGAGATCACCTCGCATTCTTCTTTGTGTAAGTGTCCTCAACTCCAGTCGTCTAGGTCGCTCGTTCCTCCTTAAACATAAGACGTTAATTTGGCAGTCATTTATTATGTTCATCAAATGGAATAAAGCAGACATCCCAGTTCAAATATGTTCCCTCTATCGGTTAGGTTGATTTTAAATATTTTTAACCATACACTATGACTTCATCAGCATAACTTCTTTTGGAGTAATTAGGAGATCGAGAACACTCGAATATATCAGTTGCATAAAAACGCATCTACATTAATTAGTCTTTACCTTTTGTATGCGACGGAGGTTCCAAAAATCGTGTTTCGAGAAACTTTTGAATACGACCCTTTTTTATTGGTAATTATTCTAGTTCTATTCAAACTGAATTAAAGTCCTTCATGATTTTTGTATGCCAAGATTAGCGATATTTGATCATGTCATCGTGTAGCCTGTTTGTTTTAATGTTTATTAAATTTCCAAACTTTTCCACTCTGTCCGATGTATAATCTCACAATCGGGATAGGGAAATTTTTACCTGAGCTATTCTTCTTTCGCAACCGCGTTCTTTATGAATACCCAAGTACATCCGCGCTAATTTTGATTTCATTTCCTACGAGATTCTGTGCCGATCCGATCTTTGTGAGTTTCCGAGTAGGACCAATATCGGACAATTTCATATCTTAAACTGGATGGTGTTGCATTCCTATTTACACACAAGGGGGCGTTTATTGGGTTTCCATGCAACGGGATAAATACCTCAAAGAAAATCATGATGCATGCCGCCACATATAGAGGGCCATGAACAAAAATGCTAATTTGTTGCATTTCGATCACATACAACCCACTATTAATTTCGTGCTGTTTGCACTCATCAGGTAGGGACAGTTGGATCAGGATCCGCATGAGCTTGAAACAGTAGAAGAATGGTAAACAAGTTGCGTTTGTATGCCACCGTTGGATAAGGTTAGTACGACCGACCTGTTCAATCACATGAGCCCACACTCATGTAGACTGGGTTTGAACCCATGACCACAAACAAAAATGATCAACTGCATGCATATTCATCAAACATTCCACGATAGGTTACACACTGCTTGCGCTCAGTAGGTAGGGATGGCAGAATCAGTATCCGAATGCTTTCAAAGAGTCGAGAAATAATAAAGAAGGGTGAACATGTATGCAATTGTCAGGTAAGATTGTCACGATTAACCTGTAGAATCACATGCGCCCAAACACATGCAGACCGGGATATATCTATGGTGTGAAAGAAATATCCTCATTTACATGCAACATTCAAGATTCACGACTTACGGTGAAAAAAACCAAATAGCTGTACAATACCATAGGATATATGCATGCGTTTCAAGGGAGGAACAAAAGTAATTCCAATTGGGACACGGATGGAGGAAATCTCGACTGGAAATATATGTTTGGGTAAATTTGTTTTTTCAAAGTACGTGTTAAAAGGAATCATTAATGTATTTCAGTAAACGGAAGCCAACACAATAATATTCAACATAAAATATGGTAACGTTTGCTTGAATATCATTTCGTTTGATGAGGAAGCATTTCCTGTCGGTAAGCTGTTCCACAAATAGCATACACGGACTGCGAAAATGTTGCGCAGCAGTTTAATCAAGAATGTGGGATTTGAAGGGTCAGATTGTGACTGCGGGTCGGGAGATTGGAACCAATTTTAAAGAGTTGTCTGAGTGAGTGGGACCAAGTATGTATTATTCTCTATGTCTATCTTAGGCCAGCTCGGATGCATCTGCGCTCCAGGGTACACAATCCAAGTCTTGTAAGTCGCTGCTCAAAGGGTAGATTATGCAATCCATAATAATTTTGTTTGCCTAATGGTAAATCCTTTCGATGAGTGAGATATCTTTTTACATCCATGATGTCCAATCTTGTAATGTGTATTCCACAACAGGATGTATTTTTGACAACGAGTGCGGTAGGAAATGTCCGAATATTCGTCTGAGTAAGCCGAGTACGCTGCTTGCAAACTTGTAGACGTCCTCGCACTGCAGGTTGCATTGGGTATGAGTGTGATGTTTTTATAACCCCGATATCAAATCATGTTTTGTTCTATTGCAATGTTGGCTCCAAAGTTTGTCATAGCCGGGGGTGGCAGTGGAGATAAGCTCCCACTGTTTATAAAATGCTCCCATATGGCGCGCGTCT
This sequence comes from Atriophallophorus winterbourni, assembly GCA_013407085.1. NCBI lineage: Eukaryota > Metazoa > Platyhelminthes > Trematoda > Plagiorchiida > Microphallidae > Atriophallophorus > Atriophallophorus winterbourni. Next base: position 11,658 of record JACCGJ010023672.1, on the reverse strand, counting down.
CAAATAGCCTGTGACAACCAAGTCCAGCTTCTGGCCTGCACGAGTGGCTCCTCGAGCCCGGCGGAACTGCTACTACCAACAGGAGAAGGGAGAAGGCGAGTGACTGGCGCCTGAAAACCAGTTTGCTTCGGGCAGTTGGAGCATGTTAGCCTCGGAGGGCATTTCATTTAAGGGAAGGAAAACCGTGAATTGCAACCTCCGCTGCCTTGCAGGATACCCGATCGCGGGATATGCTTCGGGAGAAAGCCCTGAGGAAAAATCTGGAACAGAGTCTGGTAGACGGTTAGTTGGTGCACACCACCTCTTTCTGGCAACTCCCTGCTGCCTTGCAGGTCGCACTTGGTTGTGCTAGATAAGTTGACTCAAACAAACGCCGAGTGGTGCTGGGGACGCTGTTTTTTACCCAAATTCCCAAGACTCTTAATTGAAGCCGACTCATCCTCCAGGAGGAGATAGCCGCACAAAATAAAATAATAAATAATATTGCGATTTACCATGTTGATGATGTGAGATGTGATGGCTAACTGGAATTTTCGCTCTAGCCGAAGCAATACTCAGTGATTCTTTATTTAAATACCCTGGTTCGTTGTACCAAACTCAAATATAATGGTGCTTTCAAATTCTTTTAATTTCGCACGTGATTCTCTTTCGCAGCTAAACCGAACCCTCCGGACCAAGTCACTGTTGAATGTTGGACCACGGATCGAAAAACTGCCGTAGCCAAAATTCAATGGTCCGCAGATGCCTCTTTCGATCTAGTTTCCGGGTTTCGAATCGAAATGGTCTTTGGTGTCGATCGTCAAACTCGAAATTCCACCAACCCAAAACCAGACGAACAGAAGGATCACATCACGCGTAGCCGATTGCTCGCATCAAACGCAGTAACAAACAATCACTGGATGGAAGCCAATCATTTAATCGAGTTCTTCAAAGCCGATGGTTCAATCGACCGAACGGGAAAAATCAAATATGTCACCAAATTGGTGCTCAATGGGGATGCGGTGTACAATTTCAGGCTGTTCGCCAGAAATGTTGTCGGTCTGTCCGACCCATCTCCAGTGACCCCTTCGACGAGTATCATGGGCAGTTCTCCTTGCTACGTTCCGGCGTTAGTCGCGACAGAACTGCCAGAAGATTTATACATTTATGGAACCTCTCCTGGTACACTAATCGTCAGTTGGCCTGTAAGCGAGATATTTTTGATTAAAAATTCTCATTTTTTCAAACAATTGACGAAAGATTTATAGATGTATGTTGCTTTTGGTAATGTGGGTGTAAATATTGGCAGCCTACTCTCAAATCTTAACGATGCTCATGATTACATCTCTTTTTCTTACGATTTTATAAATCACCTGACGCCTGCCTCTATATTTTACTGACGAAATTCAGGGATGCAGATTTGATCTTACTGTCCCTACCTCAAGGATGCAAACAGCACGAAACCTTTCGTTGGGGTGTATGTGATTTGGAAACGTGCAAATGCCCATGGGTTTAAAACCATCTACATGTGATTGAACAGGTTGGTAGTGCAAGTCTTGTCCAATAGTGGCTAACACTCTCATGTGATTCTGTGTTTGAACATCGTGGTTCGTTGTACGAACCCTATGCAACAGTGGCATCCAAGTATAACCTTATTTACCATTTATCCACTGTTTCAAGGCTCACTGAACCTAATCTTACTGTCTCCACCTGATGCCGGCAAACAGCCAGAAACCGGTAGTGGAGTGTAATTTTAGGGGATGTGAGCAACACATCACTTAGGTCATACATAAGCGCCTTGAGTGCTTGACCACGAGTCACTATGTGATTCTGTGTTTGAAAATCGTGGTTCGTTATACGAACCTTATATAACAGTGGCATTCAAGTATATCTTTGTTTACCACTTATCTACTGTTTCAAGGCTCACTGAACCTAATCTTACTGTCTCCACCTGATGCCTGCAAACAGCCAGAAACCGGTAGTGGAGTGTAATTTTAGGGGATGTGAGCAACACATCACTTTCATGCATAGTTTACTATTTCTCCATTGTTTTAAGTCATTGGGATCTTAATATTGCTGTTGTTTTTATGCATTCCCTATATTTTTAATCTAAGTTTAATGTAAAGTATATTCTTTTTGGATCATCAAAACTTTGAATTACTTTGAATTACTCAAATCGGTATTTTGGACATTTTCGCCAAGATATTCCCAAGCATTATAAAACCATACTTGAGATAAGTCATTGAATACGGTGTGCAGTCATGGTCTCTGTGGCTCAAGAAAGATGTTAAACTTATGAAGTGAATCTATCACCGCTCAACAAAACTAGTTCTCAGCATCGGAAACAAGTCTTATAAAGAAAAGATTCAAGGATTAGACGAATCAGAGGAGACCTTATCCTAATTTACAAATCATTCCAACTCAATTCAATTTAATGGTCTAAAAAGCACGTAGTTTTACAAAAACCACAGAATAATATGGGAAATACGAACAACATATGTAGTAAAAGCGTGGTTTGTTTGCTTACTGAGCAGTTCAGGAATCATGTAAAAATCCATAGGCAGAAATTGTTTTCAACCGGTTGGATGTGGTAAAGATGTATAGTTTACTTCGATGCATCGCTTCGAATCTTTTATGGTGAAGAATATATCGATCGGTTCAATGTTTGGATTGGTCGACATGAAGTTGTCCAAATTCGATTTGAATATATCCAAGTTGGGTGAATGTGCAACGTTACGGGGTAGGGAGTTCCAGGTAAAACATACAGGTACAGAATAAAAATACCTTCGACAGTTCATTCTCGAGTCGGGAATAAGTACTGTATAGTTAGGACTCCGGCTTGTTCGTGGTGGCAGTCGTGTGAATAGTTTATTCAGGATTTATTCATACGAAGTCATACGAGAAATTATCTTACGCATGAATATGTATTGGTGTTAAACCATTCCCGCCTGAACTGTAGAAGTTTTTTTATTCTGTCTGTGTTACTTGGAACAGTTTACCTTCTAACGTTGCTCACTCCACTAGCTTGCATGACTTCAAAACGAAATTAGACGATTTTTTTATTGAATTATTCGTTTCATGGATACTTATATACTGTTTAATCTAACAGCTTATCGTGTTTTATACACGTAAATTGTAATTTTTACCATCCTATGGTTATTGTTAATCTTGTTGCTTTTTAGACCATCAAAAACCTTGAGTTACCTTGACATACGTATTTTTCGTAGAAGATATGTGGGTAATAGGGTCAGATGGTAAAATATAACAAAAAATATTGTTAAATGTTATTGTCAAAAGTGAAAACATACATGTCCATATGGGCATCTAGTTATTTCAAAAAGCGTCAATGGTTTCAGGTTGTACCACGTGAGTAGGTAAATTGTACCACAATTGCACATTGTGAACGGAAAATGCGTATTTACAGCAGTTCAACCTCCTATGCTGTTGGTTAAGATTCGATTGGTGACCTCGCAGATGTGTGTTATGGGAAAGATGAAACAAATGGCTGCATGGGTGGTTCACTGTCCAACTGAAGATTAGTGCTCCTCTTTGTTGTCTGTATTGCTCTAAATGCAATTTCAATATTCTAAATCGCATTTCGTATGGATAATTAGAAAGTCCAAGGAGAGCGGCGAGGCTGTGCGCTCTGAAGTTTCCAATAGCTGAATATCTTTTGTAATAAAAGTTATTGGTCAGACTTTTCATTGACATGATTGATATACTGACTGATATTACCAAGCTATGCAAAATTCACTATCCTCTGTGCAAAAGTTTACTTGACATATTTCCAGAAACTTATTCACAACGATCGATTTTTTTTTGTAACATGACACGTATTGTGTAGATTTGTGTACACATTGTTGGCCTCCTTCGGTCGATGTCGACCATGGATGTACATCACAATCGCATGAATTTTCAAGTTCTACAGCTTTTTGGATGATTAAACAGTCCGATTCGGAGGGAACAATCTCTCCCGCAGCGCTGGCAACGATAGTCAGAACTCGGTTGTATTGCATCAGTTGCACGCCAGCGGCGTGATCTGCGTTCTGCGTACACAACCATTTGACAAAATAACAAGTCTCATATTCTTATGCACTCTGTAGCGAATATTTTATTTTCTTCTCTCCAAGGGTGTCACAAAGTTGAAGTGGAACGGTAGCAAGTTTGTTTACCATTTGAAGTTTACCTGTCTGGATTGCATCGACAAACACGTCGGCTGGACGTGGGATGTGGATGGCGATGATGATGAAGAATTTCTGGTTGAATTCACGACTGTTCTAAATGGCGCCCAGAAAGGCACGCGGTCACATCAGATTGAGATATTTCGGGAATATCAGGTTTGTCGTTTGATTTTTGTTTCAATGATGTGATCCGAGATTCAAGAATTTATGGCAAAAAACAGCTCGTAGCTATACAACACCATAGGATATTCGTATAAGGACAATAAATATATATACAAAATAATTTGAGGCATTAGGAAGATCAACAGTTTTGCAGTTAGAAAAAATGTCATGTATTGTCGCGGTATGATGGAAAAAAATTCGTTTGGATAAAGATCATGTTGTATAAACAGGGCGTATGGTGGAATTACTAAGCATAAATGTATCCAATTTGTTCCTGAAAATCCTTTCACTAGATGATTTTACAAAATTTGACGGTAGGGAGTTCCATAAGAAACATACTCGCAACGAATAGAAGAACCGACGGCAGTTCCGGTGAGAATGAGGAATATCAAATGCCAATGGGTGAGTACGTGTGGTATGGCTTGACCGGAGGCGAAATAGATGCCTCAGAGGGTTCCCCTTTGAGTTCATTATTTTGTACGTTAGGATTAGATCAAATCTAACCAGTCTGCGAAGCAGTGTATCCAAATTAAGACGCATCAGTCGATTCTCATATGGTAGGTTGCAGAGACATCCAACCATTTTCGTTGCCCTGTGATAAGTCCCCTCGAGCAGCTTGATGTCCTTTTGTAGCCAAGGTGCCCAAGCTTGCACGTAATAATCCATCACTGGGTGAATAAAAGTATTTATAGGGAATGATTCACGGGAAAATGTCCGAAAATACGCAGAAACATACCTAGCATGCGGCTAGCTCGATTGTACACTGATTCGCATAGCATGCTATTCTTAAAACTTCCACTAAACCACATGGCGAGGTCCTTTACTTTTGTTGTCCATTCCAGTTGTTTCGATCTAAGGTTGTATGAGAATGGGAAATCTTTACCTATTTGCAACATCTTACACTTTCGGCATATGAATGAATGTTTGTTTCACTCTGACCAGCTGTTCAATATATCCAAATTGCTTTGTTTACGCAAACAGTCCACGATTGACGTGATTCGCATCTAAAGTTTAACATCATCCGCAAAGAGAACCATTTTGGCTGTGAACGAAAGTTCAGTCCTTGAAAATTAGACAGGAGATTGACACATTCAATGTACAAAAATCAAGATTGAACATTATATGGTGAAAAAAAGCAATCGCTTTACATATACCATTTAATGACAGCTACCGAGGGTGCAATCCAAATTCTATTGAGTTGTTCGGTTTGAGTAGGTTCCCACGGGGTCAGTATACATGGTCGATAGTGGAGTGCTCTCTGATATAAGCATACAGTTTCGATTTGAAATCACGTTCACAATATCCTGTGATAGTGAATTCCACAGAAAGCAAATATGCACCTAGAATAAATGATGTCTACAATCGAGTCTTGATTGCGGTATAACGAGACAACTTGAATGACTCCGTGTATTCTTAGGGGAAACGACTTTTATCAAATCGCGGAAAGAGTGAATTTCCATCCACAGTATTTCATATCTTAGGATCGTGTAACACCTTACTCTCCTTTGTGTACAATCGGTCAACCCAGGCACTGGAGTTAAATCCAAATCTTATTTACACTGCTAGCTTGATTCGCATTGGAAATTGAGTCCGTTTATGGTGTTGTAGAAAACCTGACTGTCGTCGAAGCCATAAACTTGAGAACACGAAACCAACGGAAATTCTGATCCAGCAGCATTCATAATCATCTTTTGTATCCGATCAACTCTGAACGAACTGATAGACTCTCTGAGGACGCATAAGATACTTTTAGGTTCATCAACTTACCTAAATCGATGAATCATTTGAGCTTTGGTACCAATAATTGTGCCCTTTAAACATTAAAACACACTGTACTTAAGAAAATATTCTCGGTGTGAACGTCCAAGTATACCCATTCTAACAACAAGCAAACGAAACACATTTTTGTTCATAGCGCTACATCGGATACGATTTCTTAAACTATCACGTATCAAGAAATCTAGCTCAAATACAGTTATTGTTCCATCCAAAGCTTGAGCTGCGTCTCGATCGCTGTATGAAGAATCACATTGTGTTTATGTTCCGGTGGCTTCAAAATCTATTTTGGATTGCAACTTCTTCCTCGTTTCAAGACTCGCTGAACTTAATCTTAATGTTGTTTTGGTGTGAAGATGCAGGTGATATGTGCAACACTATTTTTAACCCTGATCCACTGCTATGACACCGCGCACAGGGCCGATCACGTGCCTTTTATTTTGACTGGTGTGTACAAACTAGACAAACATGTGGTCAAGGACGTGCATACAATTGCACCAATGAGAAATGAATAGAACCAGACAGTTGGTGCGTGTGTTATCGATTGATGTCACGTGTGCGAGCATTGATCCAATCGGTTCAAAAATCCCTCAAGGTTTGAAAGCAGTCAAAGCTACATTAATCATTTAGGACTAACAAACCAACGTTTGTCTAGAGATGTGTTTCAACATCGATGGTGATTTTGGTTCCAAGTAGAATTTCTACTGTTCGCTGGTTGCTTACCGTGGTGTATTTGCACCCTAAGTCTGGAGAATAAAAGAGGAGTTAGAACGAGTTAAGTGACGATGTGATATTTTGAATAGATGAATTGCCAAGGCGAAAGACACGTCGACTATTGTGTTGCCAATAAATACATCGTCGGAATTGAATGTTTTCAATAAGTTCGAGTGCATCAAGCCAAGTTGATATCAAAAGACCCCACCACACAAAGACAATTGCATAAAGCATTCTTTGGTATATTGGTAATCTGATGGCTGCAAGATGTCAGATTGCGACGCAAGACATTATGTAATGGTTAGGTCAAGCTTAATTTACGCCAGGTGAGGTTAATCACGGTTCTTGTTCTAACATATATACTCACACTCACTCAGTCCTTTCCGTGCCGGGTGGCACATGAGGCGAAGACAACTTCACGCCAGTGGTTCAGGTCTGCCGCTGCTTCGTTGCCGTCTGCACCGTGAATCCTTGTGCATGTAGTTCGCGTTCCAACGTTCTGCGCCAAGTTTCCTTGGGCCGTCCCCTTTTTGTTTCCTTGCGGACGCCAGTGAATGGCTACCATTCGTATGCGAACTGGGATCCATCCTGCAGACATGACCGAACCATCTCCACCGTCGTCTTTTGACTACGGTAGATACCACCTCTAGACCAGTTTTTCTCAGGAGCTCTTCATTCGAAATGGTGTGTGGCCAAAAAATTCGAAGAATCCTTCTCAAGCACTTAGTTTGAAACACGTTCATTCTGCGCTCAATGGCAGTAGTCGTCTTCCAGCATTCCGATGCATACAGCAACACACTCATAACGTTGCTCTTGAAGAGTCTGATCTTCGTGTTAATGCTGAAAGCGGAGGATTTCCAAATGGAATTCAGCATGCAGAATGCTTGGTTCGCCTTCCCGATCCTTCTCCTGACCTCATCTTCACAGTCACCATTTACAGTCAGTTTGCTCCCAAGGTAGACAGTATCTGTAACCTCACTGAGCGGTTGACCGTCCACGAACACTGGTGGTTGCTCCGGAACATTCTTCCGCATTACCTCCGATTTGCCAGCGTTAATTTCTAAACCCAGCGTCTTGCCAATTTCGGATAGTCGATCGCTCTTGCTCTGGATGTCACTGATCTTGCACGCCAAGAGGGCAACATCATCCGCATCGTCCAGGTCTTCTAGCGGTCCCGTCTAACATATATAACATGGTTTAAAAAGCAGTCGACAACGCGTGATGCAATAATAATCACGTGAGTGCAATCGGTCAGAGCAGTTTTTGGGTAACGTTTCACTTCGGACACAGAAGCTTCGTCAGAACAAAGGTGATAGTCAGGACAGGGAACATGATTAAGTAGTAGTCAACCCCCCACCACTGATTTGACGTTATCACTAAACAGCCTATAATACGCCTACACTGTGTCACGTCTCGTGAGAATGACCAGTATCAGTGGTCGATTTTTCTACTAGTGTGTATGCACATCAATCTAATAAAAGTGAACACGGTCAAGGCCAGTTGACACAGCGGACCACATGTGTAAAAGTACATAACTAACGGGGCTAAGGTACAGATACTTTTGAAGAAAAACAAAAATCTGATTAGTTAGTAGGTGCCGAGCGCCAGATTGTGGAGATTTCTGCCCCATCCACCTTATTGACCGCCTTGGCAATTTTGACCGCCTCCGCATGTAGGCGTTCGCTATGCGGTTTAATAGTGCTTCTCAATATTTCCACATTGTCTAGATCGACGCTGTGGCCCGTATGTAAAACATGCACCGCCAAGGCGGAATCACAAATAAGGGATTGATATTCCCTTGCACCCAAGGGATGTCTCCGGACACGCTTTCGGTGTTCTTCGATTCTAGTGTGAATTTCCCTGGAAGTCTACCCGAACAGTCCTTACAGTTGATTCTGTGGATGCTGTTCGTAACGCAAGATAAAAGTGTCGTATACTTAAGGTGCATCAGAACCGAACGGATAGTTTTCCCTTTCTTATAAGAATCGCGTAAGGCCGCCGCGTTCAAGATTCTACGTATCACTTCAGATGTGCATTTTACATACGGTATACAAACTGTATCTCGCCAATTTTTCTCCGATTTTTCCGACCGGTATTTTAACTTCATCAATTGACACCACTAAACTTCAATCATGTCTATCCACACACGTTTAATTATACACCTGTGGGTCAGCGTAGAATGACCTTGAACTAATTCACGGTGCGTTGGGTATGTATACCAATCGATCCGGTCTTTGATACTCGTCTTGACCTACTAAGGATTTCAATAGGCTGTTTAGTGGTTAGACCAATTTGAGATGTTGGATAGAGTGTTATGTTAGGTATTTGAAAATATTCGAGACCGATTGGGAGTCTATAATCAAGTTTGTAATGAATCGGTTATACAAAGTTTTTGGTAACGTTTCGCTTTTGAACACAGAAGCTTCGTCAGACCAATGGTGTCGGTACAAACAGTGTTAAAGTTTAAATGGCATTTTGTTGACCAATCCTGAGTTCTGTAAGCTAGACAGGGAGACCCCCTAATGGCTGTGTTCGTCCCTAATTGTTTATAATGTGTACAGGTGTGAACATTAGGTGTGCGCATTAGGTGTTATGTTCCTTAATCCTTACCCGCAGCAATAAGGGGGGGGGGTGATCAATTATCTTGATCTCCCCTGTCTAGCTTAGAGAACTCAGGATTGGTCAAGAAAATGCCATTTAAAGCTGAACACTGTTCGTTCCGACACCAATGGTCTGACGAAGCTTCTGTGTTCAGATGTGAAACGTTACCAAAAAGTTGCTATAACCGATTCATTGAAATGTTATGTATTTACGTTCACTGTTCTGACTATCATCATTGGTCTCATGAATCTTTGGTGTCAGAGGGTAAACGCTACCAAAAAGTGCTCTTTCCGATTGCTTTCATAGTTCATTTTCATGGTGAGTTTAAACTGTTCATTGTCTTGTGCAACTTTCGGAGAACGCTTCGATAACAATAGAAGAGAACTGGTTTGGTCGTTTCGAACGAAAGGATGATCAACACACCAAAATGCAAGCTGCTCTAAGTTAACCATAATATCGAAATTTCCTAAAGCTTAACCCAAAGCTTCGTTTAAAAATGATCTTGGAGTTTCAGTCGGTGAGAAGAAAGAGCAGCACATTTCGCCACCAGTATGTTTGAAAACGAGCCCTTTGGTTGTTAAATATCGATTAGAAGTTTCTCGTCAATAATAATAAATATATTCTTCCCTTAATGAGGAAATACGTTTTACAGGCCAGGGGTTCATGTCGGTGGAAGTATGTCCCTCTCTGCATTAATATTTATCACCGAGCGACATATTTGGTGATGAGACTCCCAACCGTTTTATACGGAAAAATCTTGCTGAGTATTGACTTGTGTGGCTTGTCACAGAAAGAATGCGCAGTAATATTTTCCTGACTTGTAAATTTTAACGACTCATACTGCAACAATTCTTCACGATTGTTGTATGACGTAACTCACCTTTGCCATGTAAAGTTCACGCACTAATAGCCGTGTGTGTTTCCATTGTTTCACATTCACTACTTTCAACCCTCTGTGTATAGGGAATTACGAGAAGAAATACCCTCTACGTATCATGATTTTTATTTTTGTTCGGTGTAAATATTTCGCGTTTTAAAGCTGAACTCTTGAAATAGATCAGATCAGAATGTAATACCATGTTCAAGTTATAATGTCATGTCTGTGAGTTTGTTAGCAACGAGTTGTATTCATATAAATTTTTATAATCACAGTTGATTTCAATTCTTAACCCGCAAAATCTCTTCTTCTTTTCACTTCATTTTACCAATCGATAATTGACAGGTGTCCATGACCACGAGTAACATTAAAGGTTCTGATGTCAAGCCCCCGCTGATACGGAGTGGGTTTTCCGGTGAAGGCGTCCCAGACATATCGGTTGAAGGATTGACATTTGGTGAATTGACCTCCAACGACGCTTTAATAAGGTGGCGTTATGTTGATTTGCGAAGTTTGGACAAATGGTGTCTGGGAGTTTTTCGGGGATTCCGTGTTCACTACTGTCGATACGATTCGCAAACCGAAACCTGTGTGTCACCTATGAAATACCAGGTTAGTTACTTGGAAACCAATTAAAATGGTCTCATATGTGTTATTGAACGATGATTAGATGTGCTTCATCTGAAGATTATCAAATTAGGTTTGATTTATTTTTGATTTGAGTCTTGGAATAGTCCCATTTTGGGGTGGGGTAGGATTAGCGTGGATTGCGTATATGATCTCCCAATGCCCTGTACCTATTTGTGCAGGTGGAAATTACACTCAATACGATAGTAACCACACAAACCCCAATTTCACACCTACTTGTCAAATGCCTGCCTATTCTTCCATGAGGTCAACCTGTACCAATAGTAATCGCGTCCACCTGCGAACCCCACAAACACGTTTTAAACACATTTATTACACACACGACAAATAATTAAACAATCACGACGGTACATAAATGCAAAATGGTCGTATTAACGATGTCTCGTCTGAGAGTGGCTCTATGATGAGGATGGTGCGCGTGTTGCAATCAGGAAGTCGACCGAGTGGTGGGGGCGGATGAAAACGCTTTGCGGTTACAAAGACGTTTGCAAAAGAGATATGAAAGCTCTTCGCGTCGCATTGACCCCGCGAGTTGGGAAGAACTTGCTCTTGACCGCTCACATTGGAGGCAGTGTGTAAAGCGTCGTCTACGAGTTGGGGAGGAGGAGATACAGCTCTGAACGCAGATCACGCCGCCCGCGTGTAACTGACGCCCTACTACCGCGTTCTGACTATCGTTTCCAGCGCTGCGAGAGAGATTGTTCCTCCCGAATCGGACTG
>JACCGJ010023671.1:14178-28831 GCA_013407085.1 Atriophallophorus winterbourni | reverse complement strand
ACCGATCCGTTTGCTGCCCTTAAGATTTGGCGTATCGGGCTAGAATTTGCGCAGGGTATACCGGCAGTACACTAACTTCTGCATCTGTGTCTACCAGAAAACGCAGACCTGGAGACCATTCCTGTATGAAGAAAAAACAACCTAACCGTTTCGGGCTAACGACGGCAGTCGTCATTATATGTTAGCTCCAGGTTTTTGCTTACGACGTGCGATATTAGCAAGGTTAAATGCAACGTCGTGCATCATTGCCGTATTTCCGGTGTATCCGACAAACGGGCAACTCGAGCGTTGGTGGAATGGGGTGCGTGATCGTGGCTTACGGTTGAGTGTGAGGTTGCGAACCTCATTGCGTAAAGCTTCAACCTCAGCAAGTAAGTCTGCATAACTATCTTCCTTTTTCTGACCCAACGCGCATTGTCGTTCAATGATCACTGTGTAAATATGTGCATCTGCTGTCTGGGTACGGATGCGTTCTGCAACGCTGTCCGCATTTCCGCTCTTCAGACACTAGAGTGCTTTTTGCAGCAACCAATATGGCTTGCACTTACTCAGGAAGTCGCTGGAGCCATGGTTCCTTCAATACGGCCTCGTCCATGTGCGGTGTCCCTAACAGACGGTGCATCTCCATTAGTATGGTATATGGCTATTTCCGCAACTTCCAAGTTACCGAACAAGTGTTGCAGCTTAGATCGTTTAGACGGGACCGTGCGGGAAATCACGGTCTGTTTGACGCTACGGTAGCGGTCACCTTCGGGACAGCAAGGACTGCATCGCAAACCTTTATCACCACGTCAGATGGAAGTTCTGCTTAAAGTGCGTTAATTACTAAGTCATCAGGATATTTTACACTGAATTCATTTCTAAAAAATAAACCATAATCATGTCCTTTGGAATGGAACTGGGTATTGTGATGACCGTCGAAGACACTATAACGTGTTTAGTATAGCCCATGGTAAACAGGATTCGGCAAAAGAAAATGTCTAACCGCTAAAACTGGTTAGAAGAAAACGATGCGACAATGCACGATTATACGAGTTAAAAAAGAATAACGCCGATTTAAATCGGGAAAAATGATATACCAGAAAAAATACGCGAAGGATGCGTGTAGATAGGGCTCGCCAATTTGAAGTACTTGAAGGATTCGTGTATCGCGTCGTGGTCACCGAGTTGTAGTATACTGACTACTACAATAACGTCCCAGGGAGTTAGAAGAAAATACACAGGACGATGAAGAATTTATCGCGGTAGCTAAGACGTGTACAACGGTACAGAAGATCAGTCACGTAACATGCGTGAACGGAAGAAGTATCAAGGTCAATGATTTTAGGTCCAGAAAAACACAGTTGTTACAGACATGTTCCGTCAACTCTAGGTTCTTTTTAAAAAAGACAAGTTGTCAGTGTGGTAAAATAAAATTAATTTTTTGTCTTTTCAGCTTGAAACATTTGGACACACATCTCGCAATATATTGGTCTCAATATTATTCACAATTGTTTAGGCATTCATTCATGTATGGTGATTGACGCTGCTGCTACGGTCTTCAAAATTATATCTAGGTGCGTACCTCAACATATTTTGATCCTAATTAATCAATTCACTGAAACATTTCACGATTGGAAAAACTAAATGTATCGTTGAATTTTCTAAGCAGATTCGGGATCACAGTTAATTTCGTCCCCAAATTAATAATAATATTTGGCGAATTAGTTTCCAAATGGTGCAACTTGATTTGTTACACTGAACGTGATAAATGTTCAAGCAAAATCATTTCTACGTTTGCGTTTAGCTTCGAATGTGTTGATCAATATTCATATTTCTTTATTACAAAAATAACTTGAGATAATTAATCATTGAAACTTCATTTGAGATTATTTCGTTTCTCTATAAAAATATTAGAACGACAAACTTCCTTTAACAGTAAATATTTCGTAATTCAGAATTCGTTCAAAAGTCGATTCTAGCTGACATCTACCCCATCATTTTCCAGCGATTAATTGGCAGAATAATCCGTCCAATCATGGAAAAGCACGCCAATCGGTAGGCGGGAATTCGAATTCTCTGTTAAATATTAATAGATTTCCCGGAACATCTGTTCTAGATAACGATGGATACCACAGTGAATCAGACAGCTCCATTAATTCATGCAAAACATCTCTCCTTGATTCAGATCGTGACTCTAGTGTTGTATTCGATCATCATTCTCCTCAGTACCGTTGGCAATCTCATTATCATTCTCACTGTGATCCGCTCTGCGGCCTTGCGAACGGTGACCAACATTTTCATCGCCAATTTGGCCGTTGCAGATTTACTTATGACCTTTATATCAGCCCCATTTACTCCACTGGCGTTTTACATGGAGAAATGGCGCCTTCCTTGGATATTTTGTCATCTTCTCTCAATGACAATGGGCACGATTTTGTATGTCTCCACGTTGACTTCGACTGCCATTGCGGTGGATCGTTTCCTGGTCATTGTGCATCCGTTTGTCACAAGAATGTCCAACAATGTTGTATTTTTGATCATAACCATTGTGTGGATATTCGCAATTGTGGTTTCTCTCCCACTTGCCATCTATCAGGAAGTGATCATTGATCCAATAAGTGAAGAGGTAACGTGTTCTGCTAAATGGCCTCAGGAGAAATCTCAAGTTGTAAGTGATCATAACAAGAGCTACACATGATTATTGATCAGAGTTAAATGTATTTAGATATAAGCGAATAAATGACAATGGTTTGTTATAGCATACGATTTTGTTGATTCGGTTTGTTTTCAATGAATAAATGAAACGAATTAAATGAGTGTTTCACGTTTGCGACCATCGTCTGATTCCGGAATTGAACCAATTGTAACTCGTTTTTCTCTTAAAAAATATTCGATCGTAACTTTCAGAATAACTGTAGCCATAGTTATAATGTAATTTTTCAATTAACCATTATTTTCACACACATAATATTTTTGTATTCATCGATAAGTCAATCTATCCGATTTGTATGTCTCAAGTAATCTTCTATTTCTAATTTCTCATATTCGCTTGCTCATTTATTTCTTGTGAAATAGTCAAAATTATTGAGTATTTCAGTTAAATTTTAACCAGCCTCCTCGGTTTTCCATGTAAATTAAATCGAAACTAACCGGATTTCTTCCACGGTTGCATAAATAAATTTACTCTTATTGATATTTATTCAGACAAATATTGACAATTTGTCCATCTTTATTTGGATGCATTCGACTCAACCACACCAACTCTCACGGGATAAAAGTTTGAAAGAAAACGACAGCTATAAAGGTTATCGATCCTTGTGTTGCAAAATATTTCATTTATTTCTATCGCAATGTGTACGCATGCAGTTTGATTTTAAAAGGAGATATTTTGTTTTCCATATTTCTCCTTTCTACCTTGTTACACGCAACCAAATGATTAATAATTGGTCCAAATTGAACAATCAGCAATGTTTTATCCAGACATTTTTTGTCGAATGACGAGGAAAGCATTTGCCTCCTCGCGAAGAGAAAATGCGGCAGCATTGACGTTTAGTTTCAGTCCGATCACGAAGAGGTAGCTGGGCATATTCCTAATCTTCCTCAGTGCTCATTGATTTTTTGTTTGCGTTGGTAAAAAAACTTAATCTTACACCAATGTTCGGTAGTGCGTGGAAACGTGACTTAAGTCATTCGAAGTTCATGCATCAGACATATTCAACGTTTACTTTCATTGACCTTATATTATTCAGGTGGCAAAACGTTATGTTTACCCCGTCTACATATGTTTGGGTACATGTAATTGTAGAAGAAGAAGAACAAATTAGCTTTATTCAGTTTATTATCAAATGCCACAACCAAAAGTTTGGGGTCACAAAAATTACCGGCATCTCGTAGTCCGTTCAAAGTTGCGCGTCCGAAATAGGTTTCAAGTGGTACGACGAATGATGAATTTGACCCACAGATCGCGTAAAAGTTTAAAGAAAAAAGCGAAAAAAAATCTGTGGAGAAAATAATTTTATGCACGGCCGATTTGAATGCTCCGGAAAACAGTTTTGTCGTACTATCCTTAACTAACATTGGAATACCTAATGATTGCACACAAAAGGAAATCGGAGATGGGGTGTGTGATGTAAATGCATGGAAATGAGCTTTTATTCATGATCATGGTTTGAAACGTTATGTACATGTTTTTGGACACATGAGATTTAACTGGTTGGTCGTATCAACCTCATTCAACAGTGGCATATAATCGAAACTTGGTTTCCATTTCTCCACCGTGAATGCTGATCCTATTGTACCTACCTGATGAGTGTATACAACAAGAATCCTGTCGTTAGGTGTGTGCGAGTGATGGAAATGCGTGCAAATGATCTTTTTGAAGCATTCTTGTTGTTTTCAGTGAATAAAGCGATCTTTGTTCATTTAACAAAACCACAATCTAGGTGTCTCGTGAATACAATCTTCCCATAAAACCATATTTTTACTTCTTTTTGTGGGTAGTTCTGTGGTTAAATTAGACTCATTCGTTAAGAATTCCTATAAGCTAGGAAAGGTATTTTTTACATATTTGTCAATTATCGATGACACACATTCGCAGACCTGATGGATCTGAAATTGCCTAACACGACATAATCGTTTGGTAAGGTTCCATTCATCAAGGTTCATATTCATATTCATTCATTTATTCATAGATTATATGCAGGTAAAAAGCTATGCTTTACAAGACCCACAAAAATGTACATCGGGTCGGATGGTAAAAAATATCAAAATATTGTTAGATTATTGTCAAACACAAAAAACATACTTTTCCATGTGAATATCTAGTGATTTTTTTGAAAACTTCAACAGTTCCAGATTGTACCACATGAGTAGGTAAACTGTTCCACAGTTGCACATTGCGAACGGAAAATGCATATTTGCGGCAGTTCAACCTGTTATGCTGTTGGTTAAGTTTTAATTGGTGACCTCGCATATGTGTGTTATGGGAAAGATGAAACAAATGACCGCAAGGATGATTTGTTTGATTAAGCACTGTCCAAATGAATATAAGTGCTCCTCGTTTCCGTCTGTATTCAGCCGAATGCAAATTCAATATTTTAAGTCGCGTTTCGTATGGATAATTTGATAGTCCCAGGACGAGTTTTGTCGCTCTGCGCTGTGGAGTTTCTAATAGCAGAATATCTTTTTTCAACCAAGGATCCCATGCCGGTATAGCATATTCAACATGAGGACTACAAGTTTATTTCCCGGTTTGTATAAAACAGTTATTATCACATTGGGTCCTTTATCGACTTATTCAACGTAAACTACGAGGTCCATAGCCGGGCAATACTTTTACTACTTGAATATAAAATCGAATTAGTTAAATGTACGTAGATCCAATAACTCAATATTCTGGGGTTAAATGGTAGTTTCCGTGCCAAAAGTAAAATGCTTCCTTTCTGTTTTGTCACCGCGGTAAAATCTTGGCACATATTGAAATAATTCTGATGAACGACTAAGATAGTTTTACACTATTCATCATATTTCTACAGATGAGCTGATATTTGCTAGCAACATGGACCACACACGTACGTCATGAATAGAAGTTAGATGCTTCCTATTGACGAAGAATTCGAAGCATTTTGCACATATCATCATCCAAAAAGGACTTAAAACGCCTCAGTTTGTACGTTCAAAATTCTAAAGAGCCGGAACAGCACATTTCTCACCAAGGCTTCAAAATTTAGACTAACAGTGATAAATACAATATTGATATCTATCTATCTATCTATCTATCTATCTATCTATCTATCTATCTATCTATCTAACCAACTATCTATCTATCTTATCCTAATACTTTTAACACTGAAATTTGGAATAAAAATCTCGAAATTTTTAGGCGGTCACAGTCCAGTTACAAAGTCATCTGTAGACGAGACGTGTTCTGTCTTGATCTATCAATGTACGAACAATGAGCTCTAGATTGCCCATAGTTCAAGGCATCGTGTAATATACCATAAGTTAGCTCTGGTGAAGTGGATGTTATTATTGGCTGCTAAAAAATATCAAACTGGCACCCGAAAACATTCTTGGTAATCGACTTGGAAGTTTATATCCCCGAGAAATCTATAAGACAAAATGTGCAAACAGAAGTGAGATGTAAAGAAATTTGAGTGCAATCGTTTAACGCAGATTTTCTGTAACAATTACCTTTGGACACAGAAGCTGCGTGAGACCCATGGTCATAGATCATGCATAATTGGGTTGACTGCTACTTAGTCATGTTCCCTGTCCTGTCTATAAACCTTGGTCTGATGACCCTTCTCTACCAGAAGATAAACGTTGCCCAATACCTGTTCTAGCCGATTTCACTCAAATCCGTTTGCATTATGAATACGAGATCGCTCCCAAACATATTCCAATCAATTGCTGAATTGAAATGAAATGTAAAATGTTGCGAATAATAAAATATATCACCTGATTGAGTGGTCTATCGGTGATCGACATATAATGAAAGTGGGCAACAAACGGTTCGTCGGGAAAGCCCTTATAGACATTACGCGCTGATATTTAGCACAATATAGTTCATGTACAGCAGAGAATATTGATTTTGGAAACTACGAGTATCGGAAAGTTTTAGGAAAAGAACCAATAATGCGATAACACTTCTCGTTTCCAAAACAGATTAGTTGTTATCACACTAAGCATTCATTACCATAGAAAATGCTTAGACGTTAAATGTATATAAAAATTTACATTCCTGTTCCAATGTAAATATCACCGGTTTTTAGTCGATGATTTGCCTATAAACATAAAAATACACATGGTTTTCACATTATTCGCTATTTGTACTATACTGAACTACACTATGTTGTAACTGATAAGTTATTTTCAGGTAAATTTGTAAAATTTAAACAATGGCATGGATATTTCAACAACCGCTTTTATTTAATAATAATATAATATGTAAAGAGTAATAACTGCCGTATATAAAAACTCGTCTTTGTTAGTTTTAAAAACATGGCAAGTAAGACACCATTCTTGAAGAACATTGATTCCAAAGTAGATTTTTAACTCTGCATTTCACAAACGATATGGAAGATCCGTGACTTTCGTGGATTCTGATCGTCCAGATTTTCAATAGCTAGTGTTATCGAAAAACTGTTCCATTTAATGCCTGCTGTTATATCTCGATGAAAATTACTCAACATGATCTGACAGGAATTTTCCCTTTGTTCTTCCTCCAGACAAATTCCTGCTGAACCGAGGGAGTCACTAATTAAATCTAGCTCGCCATCTCAATTTCCCTACGGGCAAGCCAAGCATAATCATCTAAAAGTTCACACTTAATCAGATTTGAATTTACTGATCATGTTGTGAGCGAATCCAATCATTTCAGTTCTACAGTTGCCGCTGCATTTCGACCGTATTTCAGAAAATCAATATGTCTTAATTCAGAAATCAATAATAGTACCCGAAACATTTTTCGTTTGAGATGCAATGAAATCATCTTTTCAACTTCAACGATCGTGTTGCAAAAGCGACTAAATTTACATCAATCAATTTATATTCTTTGAAAAAATGTAGAAATCGTTTCAAACGGAATAAAATATTTGGAACCGGTAATTAGATCGAAAGGATTGAGACGTGGTATGTTGAAGCTCGGTTAATGAGACCATAGGCATGATGGATAAAACTGGATTCTCAATTAAACGTGGATGTACATTCTGTACCAATTAAAAGCGGGTCATGAAATTACGTTGAGGTGGCCCTCCAATTCTGTTGTTTGTAAATACGAAAAAAGTATATTTGAAACGTAAAGACGGCTATCTTCCCAGCTAAAGGCTGCAAACGTTGAATAAATCCTTTGAGTGCATGAGAGAACAAATTAAATGCCCTGTGGTAAACAATAACGAAAGTTAGCGTCATGGAAGGGCATTGATGATTGTAACAAAATATACTGTCTGCTTATCTAACCGTATCCTGTGCGTTCTAACAATCTTATAGGTTTTCCATTTTAAAATAGTTTGTGGCTGGAAACATTTAATTCTCATGCCACTATTTCAAAATATTTATCGATAAACGTCGAAACTTGTCAACGAATTCTATTTTGGCTGTCAGTTTTTTTCTTTATATTTCACTGTCACTGTCATAACATATTGGCGCCAATGGTCAACTCGTTTTGTGGTGTTAAAATTCTAATGTAGATGTTTTTGGTTTCACATGAAATAAGCCTCGCAGTGTAGCTGAAGCGACACGACAAACGGAAACATGAGATGCGGTCAATAATTAGATTTCAATAATCCACGCAGTCAATCTCAAATAGCGCAATTTATTAAGCATTGTGGTGCTTTCCTTAATCCAAATGCCGAATGCGGGTCTCAAACAGTAACCTAGGCTCAATGACGCAATTTTGCTTGCCGAATATCGGTATATATTGAAAATGCAGTTGTAAAGTGATGTGTTGGTAACATCTTCCGAAATTACACTCCACTACCGGTTTCCGGCTGTTTGACTTCATCAGGTGAGACAGTAAGATTAGGTTCAGTGAGCCTTTTAAAGTTTTCCTACGAAAATTGCTTTGTGAATTAATCCAGTGAATGACCATTCCTTAGCGTTGGTTTATCTGAAGCCGTATAATACTCAAAACCATTTTATGCAACCAGCAGTAAAATATTTAATTTTCGTGATTACGACTAACCAAATTTTCTAAACGTTTATGACGAAGAATAAAGCAATGATTACTCAAAATTTTTTGAACGAGTTTGCCCTGAAACAAGTTTCATTGAATTGATCAAAGTGAAGTGGCAAATAACGATAATACTGCCAGCACCTTTTAACACTCTTCATGGGTTTTCTATACACATCAATCAAAGTTATTCAAAGTTTTAATGGTCCAAAAAGTAAATACTTTACAGTAACCACAGATTAAAAATATAGGGAATTCATAAAAACAACACAAATGTTTTATACACAAGGAAAGTCAGCACGTGTATTCAGGTGCAAGGTTGGGTTTAGTCAACATATACTTGTCAAGTTCAGCCTTGAACATGTTCAGGCTTGTTGCGCAAATGATATGTGGGGGCAGGGAGTTCCATAGAAAACAGACTCTGACAGCAAAGAAAAACCTTCGACAATTTGATCTGGAGTGTGGAATAATTAACTTGTATCCATGCGATCTGCTACCACGTGCTTCTTGCCGATGAAACAGGTGTTCGAGTGGGTGATCCACTGTATGCAGAATATTGAAAAGCAGGATCAAGTCACCCCTGAGACGACGGTACGAAAAGTCAAAGAGGTTTAGTGTTGCAATCCGCTCCTCGTATGGCCTGTTGTATAGACCGGTCACCAGTTTTGTAGCGCGGTGGTATACCCGTTGCAGCAAGGTCATGTCCTTTTGTAACCATGGGGACCATGCTTGAACAGCATACTCCATTGTTGGTCTGATATAGGTGTTAATTATACGTGGGAGTATCTGTTTTGAGAAACGACCGAAGATCCTTCTGAGCAATGCTAAGACTAACTATTATCAAGTGACAAAGCGATTTGTATGTGATGGTATATTTATATACCAAAAATGGTTCCATAAATTCCTGCGATAGATTAGCACTCTCGAGAAATCATATTGCTTCGTGCTCAGGGACCATAAGTCTTGAAACGGTGAAGAAATGTTAAACAAGCATAGTGCTTGTATATCAATGTTCGAATCGGTTATTGCGACCAACCGCTTCGAACGCTAACCTGGTTTACCGTTATTTCTCTGTTTCAAGGCATGCGGGTCCTGATCGTATTGCCTCTACCTGAACAGTGCAAACAGCAAAAATCCGTTCGTGGGGTGTGGTTGATGGAAATGCTGCACATGACATTTTGTTGAAGCCACATGTGTTCAACCCTAACCTCATTTGTTTGGGTACATATGGCAACCAACATTGCAGTCTCTGACTGTGCGGCACTTTGCCTGGAACAGGCTTGTGCTTTCGTATCGTACCGGCAAACAAGCGCTAAATTTGTTTGCCATTGAATTCAGTTTCATTATATTTGTTTGTTTTTCGATGTTCTAAAATTTTTAGGCTAAACTCACGTTGTAAAAGATTGATTCGCGAAATTCAGTTACATAAATTCTTATTTCTGAATAAAGTTAGGACGTTCGATTAGTTTAAGATTCAAGATTCAAGATTTTATGGTTGAAAAAGCAATTACTTTACAATAACCATGCAGTTGAACTTTAGGTACAAGTGTATATGTGTATATGTGTGTAGAAAAATTTTAAAATCAAAATAATTCTGGTAACGATAGATTATAAATAGTTCGGGGCATAATTTGGATTGGCTCTCAGGAAATCGTCTAGTTTTAATTTAAATATAGAAAAAGTGTTTGAGCTTACCAAATCGGCTGGCAGGGAATTCCAAGCGAAACAAATACGCACAGAATAAAAATACCTGCGGCAGTTCTGATTGGAGTGGGGTATTTCCAACTTGCAGTTGTGACCGCGGTTGTTGCTGGATGTTCGTCGGTGAAATAGTATATCCAATGGGTGGGAAACACTGTTAAGGATTTTGAATGTGAGGCGGAGGTCGGCTCGCAGTCTCCTTTGTGCAAGTGTCGTCAGCTTCAGTTTACTTAGTCGGTCAGCGAATGGTAGGTTTTCGAGCCCAGTGACCAACTTTGAGGCTCTGTGATATATGCGATCCAATAGTGAAATGTGTTTTTGAAGCCATGAGGTCCAGGCTTGTGAAGCGTAATTAGTAAGCGGGTTTATGTACGTGTTCATCATCAGAGAAAAACAGCTCTGGGAAAAACGTCCGAATATCCGCCTCAACACACCGAGCATCCGAGACGCGCGTTTGTAAACGGCTTCGCATTGTAGACCATTTTTCAGGCTACCGCAAATCCAGTTTACTTAGTGTAGATTAATCTCGATGTTGAAAAACAACAATCATCAAATTGCTCATAAAGTATTTGTACCTACCATTTGAACAGATTTTAATTAACTCCCACGTACTTCGAGAAAATTTAGGCAAAACAAAATGTGTTTTGCTATTTTTGTTTCACATAAACATTTCGAATTTGCAGTTAACCTATCCCACCCGATTGTCTCGGATTGTCTCATAACTTTTTAATCTACAAATTATATTCAATTAAATTCAGATTATCAGTCATGCGAAACAATGCAACATTATAAACCACTTTTCTGATTATAGGAAAAGTTGTATTTTCATTGTCTTTACGAACAATCACTTCGATCAATATGTCGATTACGAGGTTGCTCAGGCAATAAGCTGGTTTGTTTATAATGAGTTGATGTATAATGTATCATTGTTTTGAAAACAGCAGTAAAGGCATAATAAGTTTTAACAAGATACAATTGCTTTAGAAACTTATTCACATTATTTATATTAAAGTATTAGCGTTGGCTAAAAATTATTCGCTTTTGTGTCAATTGGTGTTAAATAAGCATAAATGTCCATCTTAAAGGATTTATTTTGACATTACCTCCATAGTCGTGTTAACGTAAACAAACAGCTTCCTTGACATAAGCCAATCCATAACGAAAGCTAAAATTACTCGTATATGACAAATGGGATGAAAACATTATGGTCGTTGAAGCCACGGTTGATTAGGGTTGGTGCAACGAACCACAAGCATCACACACAGAATCACATAGTGATTCCTCCAGAAGCACTCAAGATTCCAGA
This sequence comes from Atriophallophorus winterbourni, assembly GCA_013407085.1. Lineage (NCBI taxonomy): Eukaryota > Metazoa > Platyhelminthes > Trematoda > Plagiorchiida > Microphallidae > Atriophallophorus > Atriophallophorus winterbourni. The sequence goes on along the minus strand of JACCGJ010023671.1, from coordinate 17,171 downwards.
TTTATGGTTAAAAAAGCAATTAACTTTAGTTTAACCGCAGATTCGTAGTATAAATTTATATATAATAAATGGGAGCACATGACTGGGATAGATTATTAATATTTTAGGTGAATCAGGGTTAGCACTCATATAATCATCCAGTTTTCATTCGAATATAATTAAACTCTTTGAGTTTAAAAAATTGGCTGGCAGGGGTTAAAAAACGCACCGAATGAAACTACCTGCGACAGTGATATTTTCAACATGCAGCCATGACCTCTGGTGCTGCTAGAAGTTCAAGGCGCTTATTTATGACCAAAGTAAGATGTTGCGGGAAGCGATTAACTCCTCAATGCCTTTAAGTTTTCATTCAGATTTTATTCCGTTGTGAATATAAAAGACATCCACTGTCGCGATAGATGCTCTTTTTCATCCTGTATAACATCTAATTCGAACATCCTTATATAAAGTTTTTTTGCTAGGATTTGAATCATGACGACCTTAGAGACTTATCCTATTTCCAACTAAAATTAATCATAGAAATCCAGTCATATAATCGAATGCCTTTTCCATCTAATATTTACGAGGTAATACTGGGATTATGTTTTTTGTGCATATGCTTCGCATTTTGTTCAAACTCGCCCGCGGCTAGTTGAATTGTGGTCGAATGAACGTCGCCTTATATCACTTTCAATATAATCAATAAAACATCAAAGGACTCAATTGTAAATGCTGTACATTTTTTTCATTGAACAGGTGTTTACCATCGTCACTTTCGTCCTGCAATTTGTCGTGCCGTGTGTGATCATCTCGGTTTGTTATTATCGAGTGTGTCGCGCGCTTCGTGTGAGGTGTGAGCTACGTATCGGATTGAAGAATCGGGAAAAAGAACTGGCCGAGTTCAAACGCAAAAAGCGAACGACGAAAATGCTAATCGCCATGGTGGTGATATTTGTAATTTGTTGGATACCGTTGCATACATTCTGGATGATCGTCGACACTTCGCAAAAAGGTGTCGATGAGTCGGACACGTTATCGAAAGCATTTATTTGGTGCCATATTCTTGCTATGAGCTCCGCTGTTTACAATCCATTCTTCTATGCCTGGCTAAATAACAATTTCCGTCAAGAATTTAAAACCATCTTACAATGTCTTCGTTGTTGTCGAGCACATAGTCCACCTCAAGAAACGAATGTTCCCAGAAGGACAGTTACATTTGTTCCAAGCACCACACCGAATTCCAAAAAATCAGAAGAGAATGAACACCTGGCAGTCGCAGAAAGTGATGGTGGAGTATGGTTGGGACCAAACCATCCCGGAACAAATTGTTGAACCTCAACACAGAAGAATTTAAATCTTGTGATAGCTGATCGGCACCGATGCTTACAATGTACAAATAAAATTCATTCCGTGCAATCTGATTTTTCTACAATGGCTCGCAAAAGTTCTTACAGTAGATTAATTATTATTATTAGTCAAATATTGATATATGAAGTTTAGTTTAAATGTATTATATAGACGAATTTATATAATTAAATGCGACTTCACTAATCTCTATTAAAAATTGGTTGCTCTATCTGCAAGATTTCAGTTCAGAGTTAAATGCAAAAATGAATATATACCCGATTCTCATCCATAGACGACAATTTACCAGGCATATGTTTTCATAAAATTATCTAATCCATACCCTCTGAAACATCACAAAATTTGTCGTTTCGATGACAGGAAAAACCAACATTTGTGAACATTTCCAAACTGTGAGCTACACAATGCAGTGGTTTTTTACTGGTGTTCTATCACTACATTCAAAATAAAAATGTGATACACGTTTTGATCCTGCTCTCGGAAATCAAGTGGAAGAAATACGAAATTAATTTCACTAGTGATTTAATAATCAAATATATTGTACCGCTCCAAACAAATAAAATATTTTATTACTAAATTTTGATCAGTTACAGAATCGGGTTAAAATATTGAACTGCGAGTTTTCAAACAACCAATGTTTTTAATAGATATTCGTGCAATATTCATCATTATGTTAAGGATTATTTATCATCTGAGCCAAAAGTGTACATTATTCAAAATCGCATTGTTCTAGTGATCCTGAATAATTCGATAACAAGTGTCATTTTTCACCCATTATCTCCAGTAATTATCTGGAGCGAAACAATCCGTTTGTCGATGATGAACGATGCGAATCTGATCAGAATATGCGGCATATTTCGCTTGATTCGTTTGGTATGCATTGCCTAACGCAAAATTTATTCGTAAATACTCGGTATTTGTTATTTTAGATTGCAATTACGGTAATTTTGTTGCGTTTAGACTGTCCCAAATAGTCGGTGTTTAATTTAAGCAACGTGGCATTTATTCGTAAATACTCGGTATTTGTTATTTTTGATTGCAATAACGGTAATTTTGCTGCGTTTTGACTGTCCCAAATAGTCGGTGTTTAATTTAAGCAACGTGGCATTCTGTTTACCATTAACCATGTTATATAACCCATATTCATAAATTAGAGATGCTTAGCAAAGACCTCATGGTAGAAGTTTGTTGTGTTTTACCAAACGTTTTCGTGAATAAATGATCTTTCAAAATTTGTATCGCGACTGGTTATCCTTATGGGATTTCATGAAAAAAATTGATGAACTTCTATCAGTTTTATATGGAGATAAATCTATGTTTGGTGAATCATTGCATAAAAAAATTTTCAAACAATTTGAATTCAAATTTTATTAAAGAATTAGGATGGAAAATAACGTGATTGAGTAAGTTTGGACAAGTAGGTGTTTAGTAGCTCATCTAAAATTCAAGTAAAAATCTTATCATCTGGAATCTTCACAGCATTATGATGCTGCTAAACATTTTAGTTGAATATTCAGGGTTGAATATTACCTATAATGAATGAATATTAAAGTGTTGGCAATCGTTAGAAAAATGAGTGAACAGGGTTATTTAAAAGGGTGCACAACAATAACTTTTCTGTTCTTCGACAGACATTATTTTATTAACGA
>JACCGJ010023671.1:0-14158 GCA_013407085.1 Atriophallophorus winterbourni | reverse complement strand
AGTCGATACAGTCACTTGACCAAAGACTTTGCTCTTGCTGATTGTTGGCCCAAAGTATTTGAATGCCGGCGTAAATAGTCCATTAGCGACTGTAGTTTCTCTTGAGAGTGAGCAATAAAGGCTGCATCGTCGGCAAACAACAGGTCACGGATTAGCACATTTCGTGCCTTGGTTTGTGCTCTCAACCGGTTCAGGTTGAAAAGCTTGCCAACACTTCGCTTGCTTAGGTAAATGCATTCTGTCCTCGTTCTAAAAGCGTGCTTCAGAAGCAGAGCAAAGAAAATGCCGAACAGCGTAGTAGCAAGGACACAACCTTGTTTGACGCTTTGGCGAATGTCAAAAGCATCTGAACTGAAACCCTTAAAATGGACTGAGCCTTCAACCGCAGATGTCGACTATGGTTGTACATCACAAGCACATGAAAAGTTTATGCACCGCAGTGGTTCAAATGACTGAACGTTTTAGAAGGAAAACTCTCTCCTGCTGCGCTCATGGTGATCGACAGTACTTGACCGATTCGCGGCAATTGCAAGCTGTTTGTGAGACCTAAAATCATCAGCTATTTCCTTGTGTGAAGATAACACTTTACATAGCGCCTATAGAGTTGTCGGTCGAGAGCAGGTTCTCCCTGATTTTTAGAATCAATATTATGAGATTTCATAAATGAGTGCAATCAGTTGAATTGGGTTTTTCGCCAGAAGTGAAACGGTACACAAAATCTGGTATATCCGTTGACACTCAAGTTTCTTCTCGTTTTGATTGTACGATAGGTGCCAAACATATTCCAACCAATAGCTGTTATCCCGAATTTGACTGTTTAATTATTAGAAAAGCTGTAGAGGATAACATTCATGCGATTGCGATGTACACCAATGGTCGACAACAACAACCACCAAAAGTATAACTAATTTTCCCGAGTCTTTAGCTGCACACGTCGCATTGCGGGCATGATCTGTCAAACTGAGCATTGCAAATATATCAGTAGTTGTAATTAGCTGATGACGAAATACACAACGTTACGCTTATTATTCCAGGCGCTATTAAAACATTTATATCGATAACAATATGAATAAATATGTAAATGTGTAGATTGAAGCAAATGCCTACTGAAGATTTTCGATGTTGTTCACGTCAAATAAATGTTACTTGAAAATTCAATGGTTAATGATTATTTTGCGTGAGTTAACTCTGTTTCTACATGCTTTACTAAAGAAGAATGCTAATAAGTTCTGATTATATACGGTATATATAATGAATATTATGTCTACTTAGCTACAATCCCCGAAAGTGAACCTCTGTAATCATAAAAACACTAGAACTAATAAAACGCTTTGCTTATACCCCTGTACTAACACACCACAGCCGATTTCCAGCATGTTGCCGTCATTATATTCTGAAAAGATGATCAGGGCTTGTAAGATTTTCAATTGCTAAAAGTAATCAGCATTCAATTAAGCCAAATGAATAACCAAGTTAATTGGTAGTGTTTCACTTTTGACAAAGAAGCATCATAAGACCACGTGTGTCGTTTTGAATCACATTTAGCTGAAAAATTTCAAGCTCTCAATTAATTACTAGTGGGCGCTGAGCTTGTTAAAGTAGACCGGTGTAATTAAGATGCACACACACCTGCGTACTGACACACTTGGTCCGACGAAGCTTCTGTGTCAGATGCGAAACGTCACCAATAGACTGCTCTAACCGATGCATTACAAACGTTCTATTTAATGAATATGATTACACAATAGGTCATCAAACGTTTCCAAAACAATAAAAAACAAAGTCCCTCAAATATCGAATCACAATGTGATTCCTGAATAAGCGCTCAATATGCTTATACACGGAATATTGCAGCGGTGGGGGGTGGAAGCTGGAAATGACAGCTGGCGAACATCTGGCCACCTATTGCAGCATTCGGGTAATCGGTCCATTATTAACCACTATACTCTCCTCGTGTTGCACGCAAGTACATCGATTGTCCTTATTCATCCCTGGGGTCAAACTGTCCAACGCAAATCGCATTCACACACGAGTCCCACAACATCAGCCGATTGGTCAAAGGTATTAACTACGCAAATGACCAATAATAAAACACTCGCTTATCTTATATAGACAAATCAAACAACCACAACACTGATCTTGAATCATGTCCATCTCTGTTGTCACTTCGAGCTGATTTGCCAAATGATTCCATGCCAACCGGTATACTTCTAACCCTCGCCACACAAGGCTCGTTTGACCGGCATTGATGAATTTCATATTGTTCGATTGCAGGAGACGTTGTCCATCTTCTTATACTTCCGAAGATGTTTCTGCTCAAACAGTTGTTGTGCAATCCTTTGGAAACCTGAAGTAATATGGTTTCGTAATTGACATCGTGTGACGTTTTGGGGCTACCTGCTTTTGTTTTGTGCAGGAGGGTGAAGGAGGAGCGTTGAACTTCGAAACCGTTTGATTAGTACTCATCGCTAATGCACTTCGCACCCCCTCAAAATTTCTATCTAAACCTGTTGAGCAATTGACCGCAAACAAAATTGGCTCCTCTATTGAAACAGTATAGCTATTCTGAACCGTGTTTTGCATTTTTCAATATGCTACTGCTTCGATTTCACTGAACCTGATCTTGATGACGGCAGACAGCCAAAACGGTTCTGGTTTGTGAATGCTATGATTGCTTGCGGCGCGGAACATTGGTCGTAAATAAGCATTCGGGTGTCTTGATCGGATGTCCTTTTTAATAATTTCTTTGTAAGTCAATGACTCGAAATACAAATTTATTCACGGATTTCTAAAAGCTGAAAACATATTTCTTCGCACACGAAATTCAAAATCAGAACATTATTCTGTGTATCACGTTCAGTTGTACCATGAATAATAGATTATATGCAAAAGACATCGGCAATATTTCTAAGGTTAACTAGGTGCAAATAAATCAAAGCAAACAAATGCTGATCCTTCTGTTCCAACCTGGTGAGTTCAAACGGCAGGAAACAGGTCTTGGGATGTGTGTGATGAAAATAAAATCGAACGAGGACTTTTCCATAATAAATATGATTAGTTTGCTGATGATATTTTCAAAATATCAAAAAACTATGCTCAAAGCAAACACATGAATTTAGATTATTATAATTTAAATGTACAAATTGTCAAAAATCGGTGGAGTATGTTAGTGGCAAGTCTATCCGATGCCTTCTTTATGATTATAAATGCTCGTCTCATGATGAAACGTTTAATATGCATTTTTCTCAGTGGGGGTGGATTGGATCTATCCCAGCGTTATTGGTACTGGATTCCATTTTAACCAGACTAATATTCTATTTCTAATAATAGCCTTCGTGTGTGAAGGTTACTATTAAATGCTTATATGCTTCTCAGAGCATATTTGCTAAAAGTTACAAATTTCATCAAACTGTTAAATCATTTAATACAGAAAATCCCGTACAATTGAGTTAATGTGTGAATTACTCGTATTTTGGTCAAAAATTTCAAATTATTCTAGACATGGCCGTGAATTTACCTAACAAATAGTCGAAGAAGGCACCACAATGTGCTTGATAGCGCAATGCCGTTATATTTTAATCACACTATCGTTAAATTGAGAATAAATTCAAGAGTGGTGATATTATATTTGATTTCAAGCTGATATTTGAAAGAACTCTTTTATTCTGTAAAAATTTGCTAATTTTGATGCAAAAGGTTATTTTAACTTTGTGATATATCAGATATTCATTTGATGAAAATGCTCAATGTTTTACAAGCATTGGAGTTCGTCTGGCCATACTGTGGAGATGCAAAGTGAATTGGTGATGAGCACTAATGACGCTTCGGCGGTACATATACTAAAATTGGAACGATACAGAGAAGATTAGCATGGCCCCTGCGCAAGGATGACACGCAAAATCGTGGAGCGTTCCATATTTTGGTTCCCAAGGTTGTCACAGCCGGGGGTGGTGGTGGGGATAAGCTCCCGCTACCTACAAAATGCTCCCATGCGTCTCAAATAGCCTCTGACAACCGAAGCCCAACTCCTGGCCTGCTCTTGGCGGAACTGTTTCTACTGACAGGAGAAGGGGCGAAGGCGGGTGACTGGCTCCTCAAAACCAGTTCGCTTCGGGTAGATGGAGCTCGTCAGCCTGGGAGGGCAGTCCATCTAGGGGATGGAAACCCTGACTCCAAACCTCCGCATCCTGCGGATTACACAATCACAATACTCCGCCGAGGACGGTCCCAAGCCCGTCTCCAAAAGGAGGAGGGTTAGACGCGGGGTCTCTAACCCACTCTCTAACCCCACTCTGTAAAAACCTCAAACCGCTACTGAAACCAAAGCAATGCCGAGGCCCTATGTTCCTTCAGGAACTCAAGGAATTAAGTCAAGTAAGTCACTAATGACGAGCTTTCGAATGATTTGCAGAAGATCATCTTCCGGTACAACACATGAGCCGAAACTACCGAGGACGACAATTGCGAACTCGTAAAATTTCCTGTTTCGGGCGGACTGTATTAGAACGTTTCGATCGACAACATCTTCAGAAGTATGAGAAGATGGACAGCGTCAGCTGGTTTCTGACGATATGTAATTCATCAATGTTGATCAAACGAACTTTGTGTGGCTTTCCGCTACAATATTCATTTTTCATATTATAAACGGATCACATTTTTGGTTACGTAACTTTTCATCCAAATCGACCAATGATAGCAGAGTTGGAGTTTGCAGACCACATGTTCCAGCAAAAGTATATTTGAGAGGTGCATGCATTTGATGAAAGCAGGTGTTTATTATATTTTCGTATATTATATAGAAAGTTGGTGTGCCTTTAACAGAAAGCTTATTTCTTAAATAAACAGATATCTGCAAGCAACACTCGTTTGCTTGCTATGCCAGATCATGTACAGTTTGTCAAGGTAGACCTCATTCAGTTTCATGTCACGAATGTTGTATTCTCAACAATTTAATCCTTAAATTTGTTCTGAAATCCGTCTTATATACGACTTTTTGATATTTCGACTAACCACAATTTCCGTGTGATTTACGTTAATATTATCACGTAATTCAACTTTATTGTAAATTGTTTATTTAGCCTCGCTGTCACGCTATTCGTAATGTTGTTAGTTTTCAAGTATTATTCAGTAAATTAGATTGAAAACATCTTTTTATATGTAAAGATTATTCCTTATACGTGATTTGAAAATTTTAATGAATATAGTTGCTGTAGATAACCGTAGTACTTAATTTTATCATGTCATTACTAATATCTCTTTTTCTGTAAAAAAAATTTGCTTTCATAGCACGTTCCCTAAAGACCGTTTACTTGATAACAAAATCACATCAAATTATTTCATGTAGACTTTGGTAAATTTATTCATCTCCTTATAAAAAGTAAGATAAAATCTTACAAATTAAATTCAGATCACAAATCCCACATTGCTCAATTCGAAATATACGTTGAGCTTGCTAAGAAAGATCATGATCCATTTACACACTCGTCCGCACGTCGTGTGAATTTCGCAAACGTTTGGTCGTGCATAGGTAGGATCAGTGTGTTTGTCTGCTTGCTCGCGTAATCCGCTTGCATATTGCTGTATCGGGAGTCTAACGGTACTAACAATATGGTGTGCGGGGGATGTGAGCATCACAATACTCTATCACGGACTTCTGTTCACATTTACCGGTTTCTGACAATAAAAGAGAAATTTATATATTTGACATTTAAGTTACGCTCCTCGAATTTCTTTCAAACATTTGCCAATTGCTCGAGGATGACTAAAATTAGGAAAACATATTCAGTTGTGTCTGGCGAACGATTTCCTATTATTATTTAGGGAATTTTCAATGATTCGCATGCGATAGATTGTTTTGGCTCAAAGTAATTTGAATAATGAAGCCAGAATCAACATTGTTTCATTGCAATAATCGGAGGAAGAAAGAGATTAGGTGTTGATCCAATGGAGATAGCATCACTAAAGACGTGTGCCATTCTTATCTTAACACACTACGCTCTCCAATTCGATATACAAATCCAAGTAAACACGCATGACACAAGACGAATCCTAAAGAGGAACATGGTGCGGAGTATACATTCAAATCATTACACATTTATATGTATGCTTAAAAATAAAACAATGAGGAACTATATTTAATAAATCGAATGAAATAATTACCGATGAACACAATACAATTCTCTCTCATTGAACGTTAGAACTAATTCAATTTGTTTAAATGAACGAAAATTAATTTGAGTAAACTACGAGGTTGGCAGGACATCTGATTGTACGGTTTGTTCGAGATCTTCGATCCAGTGTCGTGAGTCAGAAATTCGGAGAGAGAAGATTCACAGTTGGGCGGATAGCGTTGATGTAGCTCACTGGGATCAATTAGGCTGGGTGGGGTTGAAGGAAGGGTTTTACGTTGCAAACTGGTCTGACGAAAGCTGCCTTTTAGCAATCTATAGTGACCATGACTGAAGCATGGTTTTGTCCGATGACAAAATATTTTTCAGAACGGAAAATTGTTTCGAAAGTTCTTGTCTATGAGGCTTGTATGGGTTTGCGTGTGTGATAATTTCGATCACTAACAAAACACAAAATTTTTAATCAACTGGAACGTAAATGTGACCGGTGTATTGGCGAGTGGGAGTTGCACGTAATTGAAGTATGAAAGATCACAAAACTATTAACAGATAATGATTGCTGAAACAGAAAACGATGCTATTGATTCATAAGGGAGTCCAAGGGGTGTCCCGTATACTAGGAGCTTAAATGCCAATGAAGATTGATGACGGGTTTTCGACAATGTATTTCTTAAGTAAACGTGACATAAGAGCAGGTTTTAGCTGTCAATGAGACCGTTTAACAAGTCCTTCGGCCAAAGGGTGATAAACCGTTGTTATGATGTGGTTCATACATAAAGTTTTGTTGAATTCGTGAAAAGTTTAGAATGGAACTCGGATCAGCGATTCATAATAATAGTGGATGGGAGTCCCAAATTACTGATCCACTTTTGTAGAAATTTTCCGCAATTGTTACCGCTGTGCTGTCCATAATAATAGTGGTTAAAGGCCAGCAGCTGAAAGGATGGCGACAAGTTAAAATGCATATGAATCTTTTAGAGATAACCAAATGAACGAAATTACCGAAATGCGCATGGTGCAGACGTTGAATGATTGTGAAGAAAATATCTGTGAACACTCAAGTAACGGCCTTGCACGTTACTGGAAAGCAAATAAATGGATTCAGCACCATGCATAGTTAAGGCAAACGATTGAAAACACCCAATCATAATTATAAAAAACGCTATAAGCAGTCAAATCTTGAGGTACGTTGAAGCGTGTGTTTTGTTTATTTCAATTAAATATTGCTTATTTGTGCGTTTAGCATTACATTTGGAGTGTTTTTCAGTAAACAAATGTTGATAACCTTATGAAAATGGGATTTTTGTAGTAGACAGACCACTACAATAAAGTCCCACGAAGTTAGGAGAAAATGCACTGGAGAATGAAGATTTATCGCGGTAGACAAAACGTGCACAAAGGTACAGAGGAGCAATCACAGAACACGGGTAAACGGAAATTTATGTCAAGGTCAATTGTTGTTAGGTACAGTAAAACAAAGTTGTTGCATAGCCCCCAACCACAAAGTCTGGTCAGAGGAGACTTCTGATCAGGAATTGACATTTGAACTGGCCAAGCGGTGTCAGGTCGTTCCAGGCTTGAACATATTATCCTATAAACCAGTCACTTCGAAGTCAGCCAATGCACTTGATCTTGGTCGATTGTCGGTGGTGACCAGGATAGGGTACATGAAGAACCGATCCAAACTAAGCCGAATCATGGAGTGAACGTGCTGTCGGAGCCGTATCACATGGAGTGAACTTGCTGCTAGCGGGAATCGCCCGTCTGGCATGGTCTTAGTACGAACCCAGTAAGAGCAGACGTAGGCACATCCGTAGGCTTCAAAACGAAGAACCAGATGCTTCAAAAACATAGCCCCTGTTGAGAATTTCCTGTACCCACAGGGTTGATAGCAAACGGTCTCGATTGGAGAAAGCTCAGTGGCGTGTATTCGGGCTAGCAAGGACCTTGTCTCATAGGTGTCGTACTGAACGGCGTGTGCTCATGGCTGGGGCTACCGAGTTGGTTGGCGACATGCGTCGGTGATCCGTGGGTGGCGTGTATCGCGGATTAAACAGTTGTGGGTGCATGTGTACCTGAGAATTGAGAAGAAGAAAAATCTCTGGTGCATGGGTTTAAGTCCACGACCGAGTTATAGTTATGAGGCACAAAAACATGCACCAAGCGATAATAACGTGTTAAATACCAGCTACATAATCGGAAAATGTGCCGTTTCGCGCGCCTACTCGCTATGAGGATGGCGGATTGTAGGTAAATACTTGATGTACACGTGGTTTTCAGCCATGCAAATTTTTCCGATTGGGAAATTGTCTATGGTATAAATAATGCCCAGTCTAAATTCAGACGGGATAAGTAGTCGGAAAGCGCTTACCGATAAGACACAAAGTATATCGCCCAATCCACCTGGCAACGGGAAGTGTGATATCGAGACAATTGGAGTCCCTGAGGTGTGCGACGCGGGTATAGGTAGCTTGCATTGCAGCAATTTCGCTGAGGTCGAGGAAAAGCGGCAACTGTATCACACTTGTTATAGATAGTGAGCCAGAGTCAGGATTTGGGGCACCTGAGAAATATCGCATGTCAGTCGTGAACTGACTGGCAAGATCCTGGTGAATAATATCACTAGAAGACTACCTACCCGCAGATCTGTTCATTGATGAACGAGTAAACAGTAAACACGGTAAATTGTGTGCCATGCAGAATGTGTTCTAACCCGACTTTTGAATTGATCAACAAGTGTAGTTATGTGACGCATATGACGTTCAAATGCAAAACGTGTGATGAAACGAGGTGAACATATTACCCCAAAATAACACCGAAGCATACTTAGCATGCGGCCAACTCGGTTGTGCACTCCTTCGCTTCACATATTATCCTGATAACTTCCACTAGTCCATACGCGGAAGTCGTTTGTTCCACTCTGACCAGCTGTGTAGTTTATCCAAATCGCTTTGTAAGCGCGAACAATGTACGCTTTACGTGATTTTCATCCAAAGTTTGACATCATCGGCAAAGAAAACCATTTTGGCTGTGACAAGTTTCGGAAGGTCGTTGATGCAGATCAAAAATAGAACCGGACCAAGTGTCGAACCTTGTGGGAAATCGTAAGTGGCTTCGATGACCCTAGAAATCACACCTTTGATGCGCACATTTGCTTCACGATCAAAAAGGTAGCTTCGCAGCCAGGTATGAAGATACGCATTATTACCAACATCCTTCAGCTTTCTCAGGAGTATAGTATGGTCCGTGCAATCAAACGCCTTTGATATGTCCAAGTAACATGTATGTACACAACCACCCTAATAACCTGCCTGCGTCCAGTCGTTCATTGTCTCCAGTAGGTCAGTGAAGCAAGAACGAGACTTCCGAAATCCACGTTGCTCTCTAAACAACAAGTTTTGGGTTTCGAGATGATTCACACTTCTTCCGCACATAATTCGCTCCATAAATTTTGAGATCACAGGAAGGAGTGTACCGGGGCGGTAATTTGCTAGGCCAGAACGAGTTCCACATTTGTAAATGGGTGTTATGATTTTTCTCTTCCAGTCAGTCGGTACAACACCATCCCTCAAATAAATAAATCGCAAAGTGGTTCACACGATTGAATGTCGCATATCTGTAGGATTGCAGGTGTCATTTCGTCATCTTCCGTGGACTTGTTGATATTCAACCTGCGTAAGTGGTGCTGCACTATTTGAGAATTGATAACTATATCGTTCATAGTCTCCTGCACAATTGATGCTTACAATTCCGATGGTAATAATTCATCCTTGGGATCGAAAAATCGTGAATAAAACTGGCTAGAGCGTTAGTGGATTCTAGGACAGAATTTCTTATTTCGTTATTTGTCATGATGTGAAAAACACCAGGTTTCGGTATCGTAATGCTGTTAACATTTCGATGAAGCAGTTTGTAATTTCGTTGCATTCTTACTTCCAGCTGAAGCTGATGATATTGTTTATCCATCTGGATGAGATTTGTGACTTGATTCCGCAATTTGCGAAAATTTTGCCTAGGTCGATACTTTTCTGGCGATCATGTGAATAGCTCATTTCAAATTTCGCTTTCTCAACCATTTTCTAGTGCGCCTGCAAATTTTGACATGGAGTTCTTTGCTCTTATGTTTCGGGACAAAGGTAGAATTTAAATGTATCATGTTGGTGATGTAATCTGTCGGGCTTGTGCGCGATTGCACGAATTTGTGACGTATGAGTATGATGTAATACCTCAAATATTGCAACTACATAGAAATGTGAAGATAATCGTTTTCAGTAATACCCTGGTTAAAAATCACTATGACGCGCAATGAAAGCTTAAAAATCTAGTTGTTACAAAGCGTGATCCTACCCAGTTGTACAAATCTTGTGAACTAGATCACCTTAAAATATATTTAGTCCACGTTTCACAAAGTTTTGTTATTCTACTCAATTTCAAATAGATAATTTCAAAAAAATTACTCTGAATCCGTTTGCTAGCACAAATACAGTTTTTGAGTGTATGATTAACCGTATCACGCAATTATTCACAGACATACAAATGATAGTTAGCATATTGGAATTATAATTATTCAAAAACATTTAAGCTAAACTGATTTGGTGCACGCAACCGCTTTTAATTTAATTAGTTTGCTGAACAAAAGTTGATTGATATTAGCTTTTTGCTTTTTTCTTTGAATTGAAAACGGTATTCTGAAAATCGCAGTCTTTTTGAACCTATTCAAAATGATTTAACACAACATTTGTGATTGCTCAATGTATGCTCAAACGCGCATGGAACTACTTCCTCTCCGGATGTACTCAATGAAATAACTATTCACAACTGCGTTCTTATTCAAGTACCCTTGAACAAGGATTTACTTAGTCGCGATAAAGTAATTTTAAATAAAATCTAGGATAATTGTTTCTGCAGACTGATCGATTACTTGATGCTAAATAACAAAATACCTATGAAATTGATCGTATCATTCATATAAAATTCATACACGCATACTTTTGGAACTTCACTGGCCCAGTTTAGTTGGATAAAGATTAAAAATTCATACTTTTTAGTGAAATTTATATAAACGCCTGTTCAGGTGGCATACACTTTTAAAACGATTGTCCTACGTCACATTGTTCACGTAAACAGATGATTCCAAAAATTGTCATTTACGGAATTTTGCTACAAATTCTAACGTCAATTTGTAATATTCCAGATTTAATCTTTATTTTTACCCAAAATTTTGATTCGGTGTGTTCGTACTCATCCGGGATTTGGTTTTCACAAACTGCAAAGGAGATTGGGGCTCGACCATTGAGGAAGTAATTTCGTGATCAGGTTCAGTGCCAATCTTTGATCAAATTTAGGCAGCACGCTTCCTCAAATGTATAAAAACGACGCATTTGAGCCAGTGACGTCACGTTTGTAAGACACACTCGACCATCAGGTTTAGTATATTGTCATTGCTAATAATTATAATTGCTCATTTAAGGATAGGTTCTTTAGCTCTTTAAAGATTATGGTACCCTTCATTTTCCACGGGCAACAAGCCCAATGGAGAGAGAACTTAAATCAGTCGATCTTACTACAAATAATTATTGTAAATGTTGTTTGCAATCTTAAAGATGGAATCACATCACAAAATTAAATTCGCATAAATTTCGAATAGATGGATAGATGAATATGAAAATGTGGATTGTTTAACAATGCAAGAATCTTATCTCCTTTAAACTCAGATAATGATGCACAATGTGATTGAAATTTACAAGGCTCTACTTGAGAAAATCTGTATGCTGAATAAAAGTAAAGATTAATTGTATTGGAAGAGTCCAGTTTCGAAAGATGCACAGAGGATGCATCCAAATCTTGAAGTAAAACGATACAATATGCTCTGTGTAAACATCAAGTAAAAACATCCTTTAGGCTTGATTTAAACATGTAATCTACATTTGGCTAAGGTTGCACGACAAATAAATCTGCCACAACACCTGTGAATGGAATTGAACCCATAGGCTTGAAACCAAAAATACCACGTTCGCTTGCAAGTCTGATTAAACAGATGATAATACCAAACTTATCCAACAGTCACTCATAATTTCGAACCATTTCAACCGTTTTTCCTTTGTTTCAATGCATGCGAATCGTGGCCATGCTGTGCCTACCTGGTGAATGCAAACTGTAAGAAGCCGGTCATGTGGTGTCTGTGTGTGTGATGGTACTGCATGCGAATGAGTAGTTTTGATCACGATCATAGTTTTAACCACATCTACAAGTGTTTTGGCACATGGTTTTTCAACGGGTTGGTCGTACTATCCTTACCCAAAGTGGCTCACAAGCGAAAATTCTTTACCGTTCCCCACTGTTTCAAGGCATGTGGATAATAAGTATACTGTTCTTACCTGTTGATTGCAAACAGCACGAACACAGTCACTATGTGTGTGTGATTGAAATGCATACAAATTAGGATATTTTACCTGAATAAGCAGAGCAGAGATAAATTGCCAAATGTAGTTTTGCTCATGTCACTAGCACGTATATTCACTAACGGTTCCGGAGTTGTTTGCAGGTATCTCTCGACTAACGAGTTCAGTTTCAGTAAGCCTTTAAACACCCAAAGTCAACTCTGGAAATAAACGCAGTTCAATGGAATATCTTTTCACATTAATTTTTTCGTATATTCGACCATATTTTTGAGATTTTGTTAAGCATTTTTGATCTTAGAATTCTCGATTTCAAATTCATTTCTGGTAGTCCAATATTAAAACTTCATTTTCGTGGGATGATATTTTGTAACACCTGTCCCCCGTCGAGTTCGGGCCATTGTGTACACAAATTCAGACACATTTATTGACATGATGTCATGATTATGATAAGCAGCTGTCAGTTAAATCGACGTAGATTATCAGTTTTGATTGAGCGTGAAAATTTGTTAGCTTAAACGGTTGATAAAATCCTACTCGTTCGTAAAATGATCGTCCATAGCTGATTGAGATCCACTGAGTAAATCACAAATATTTGACCGAAAATTAAACGTCATTTAAATTTGTTGCCAACTTTGAAATTCTATTTTTCTTAGATTCAAAAACTTGAGGATTTATAATTGAAAACGTTAACACATTTAAAACACCGCAGGATTACGTTATGAATGAAAATGTTCAAAATAATATTATATAACCAGTAGAGTATATCAAATGCTTGTCTCAAGAATGATGCGCGTTCGTAAATAAAGTCCAATATCGCTTTAAATAACGCTACCACCACATTCTTGTTCTAAAATGAAAACACCATAAAGGGAAAGAATGCATAGTTTGCAAACCATATAAGCTTTCATGAAAAGAAAATTCGCAATGAATCGTTTATAACAAGTTGTTTGGTAACGTTGCGCTTCTGAACACAAAATCTTCGTTAGACCAGATTAATGTAGCTCTGCTAGTTCTTTTGATAACAGTGCTCGACAATATTTTAAGGTAATTAATTTATCAGTAGACCGCTATCGGAGACCGAACAAAGATTGTTGGAAAAAGGCCTAAACTTATAGTCAAACACATATTTTAAAAGCTGAAGATGTTATTCCATGCGTAGAATCCGCCCTCAACCAGCTACCTGAAAATCATGCAAATGCAATGCGAAACGACATATCTAGCATTATCAAAACACCAACCAGAAAGGATTAACCTTACGCAAGATGAACAACAAGCACTCCATAAATTGCAATAATAAGAGGTAATAGTGATCACTAAGGAAGACAAAGGAAAGGCAAACGTGATTCTTTCTAAAAGAGGCAGAGTCACATCTTGTTGAAGGTCCGTATCAGGTTATTGACAACCGTAGAGCTACATCCATTAAGAGTAACCGTAAGAGGGTTGTTTCAAGATACCTGTGAGGTATTCAGGAAAACGTTGGCCAGCGATTATCGTTCATGCTCTACCCAAGGTTGTCACAGCCGGGGGTGGTGGTGGGGATTAGCTCCCGCTACCTACAAAATCCTCCCATACGACGTGCGTCTCAAATAGCCTTTGACAACCGAAGCCCAACTCGTGGCCTGCTAGTGG
>JACCGJ010023670.1:0-21862 GCA_013407085.1 Atriophallophorus winterbourni | reverse complement strand
AAACAGTACTTATTAAAGATCTACAAAATTTTGGGATTAGCCCCGTGTTTCGGGTTCAATGTAGTGTACACCAAGGAACGGTCCTTGATCAATTTACATTTCAGTTGTTTATTAATGATATGAAATAGATGGGTTCAATCACCAATCCATATGTTTAGCGATGACCCCAAGATATACCATGTCTTTTCTTCTCATCAACTATAGGTAGCTGCAGTCTGAACTGGATTCCCCGCACAAATGTGCATTGTTGATCCAACATGATAACACTACAAATAAGTTGGATGATGGAACGCTTTAATAGATGCTCTCTCAAACCACGCCTTTGGAAACATTAGATGTTTTGCGCACAACGTATTTATCGTATTTAAGAGCAGGAACTATGCTGCTTCTGTTTGAAATGGTTCATTAAACATAATCAACTTACTATATTATTACACAAGTCTTTACAGACGATGTGCCAACAAGTATACCATGAAGAGGGTACATGATGAAAGAAAAATGTAGGTTCCATGGTTCTTGTTGAAGGCGAGATACTACCCGGTTGCCAAGGCCGAAGTAGGGGGTTGGTTTAGGGGACCCCACCCGGAGCCTTTGACTCAAAAGTCTACCCGCAAGGCAGCGGTTTTTCCTTCACGAGAGCCGTGAGGATAAAAGTTTTTGAGGTTTCTTGCGCCTCTCTTGAAGTGCCTCGGCGATTGTTCGAGTACGCCTCTCTAGCCTTTGCACGACCAGGTGCAACCTGCAAGGCAGCAAGGATTTTTCCTCAGGGTTCACTCCCGAAGCCTTTCCCGCAATCGGGTATGCCGCAAGGCAGCGGAGGTTTGGAATCAGGGTTTTCCTTCCCTTAGATGGACTGCCCTCCCAGGCTGACGAGCTCCATCTACCCGGAGCAAACTGGTTTTGAGGCGCCAGTCATCCGCCTTCGCCCCTTCTCCTGTCAGTAGAAGCAGTTCCGCCACGTGCAGGCCAGGAGCTGGGCTTTGGTTGTCAGAGGCTGTTTGAGACGCACGCCATATGGGAGCATTTTATAGACAGTGGGAGCTCATCCCCACTGCCACCCCCGGCTGTGACAATCAACTTACCCCTGAACGGCTTCGATGCCAATTTAGTGGCTTTAGAAGGGTTGTAACACCATTGTTTTACTGTACATAACAATTGCTAACACACTTTCCGTTGATTCGTGTTCCGTGATTGCTACCATGTACCTTCGTGCACCCTTTTGGCTACCGCGATAAACCTTTCATCTCCTGTGCCTTTTCTCCAACATTCTTGGGGACATTATTGTAGTAATCT
The DNA here is from genome assembly GCA_013407085.1 of Atriophallophorus winterbourni. NCBI lineage: Eukaryota > Metazoa > Platyhelminthes > Trematoda > Plagiorchiida > Microphallidae > Atriophallophorus > Atriophallophorus winterbourni. The sequence continues at coordinate 20,569 of JACCGJ010023670.1, read as the reverse complement.
GGTCTACTACAGGGTTCAGGATCCATATTACAATAACGGCTAACCGCGTTCACTTTGTTCATCCAAACTTACCGTTGCATCTGGGTGGACTTGATCGTGACAAACCAAACGATGTGAAGTTGACTTATATAAGAGGATGATAATAATGAAAATAATGATAGTGATCCAAACGTTGACAATCGCAGTCACTATTTAAAGGTCTCTCATCGACACAGCAGGATCATCATCATCATGAAGCACAAGTCTGGAGCCAGACAAAGTGCCAAGCAATATGAAGCAGGAAAAGCAGATAAGCAAGCGCGTGGAAAAGGGAAAGCAGACAAGCGGAATACGCAAAAGCAAATGCACAAAAAGCAGCTGGGTTTTTTGTAGTTTCACTACATGCGATTTTCTGGTTTTTTTGTTTTGTTTTTTTGTGTTTTTATGTAAAATAATACCGAATAAAAATTATGACACACAATAAAATACACTGGCACCACTGACTTCGGTTTGTAGCCATATCGCGTAAGGTTTCCAGCCAACTATTAGGTGGAGCTTTTGGACCCCACCCAGGCAAACGAATACGCCCAACTGAGCATAGCGCTACGGTGAGTTTCTTCATCCCAACGCGCCACGTCATGGACTGGCCACCCGATCTTTTCTCCCAGCTTCTGTTAGGCTCTGCGAATAAGGCGCGGTACGGTAAACGGTGAGTAGGCATTCTTAAAACATGTCCCAACCATCGCAAGCGAGCAAGCATCAGCATTTCTCTCAGTCCGTGGCCACCTGGTCCTAACACCCGCTTGCAGACATCTATATTTGTAACACGATGCTGCCACGAATGCGAGCAATTCTACGCAGGCAACGGGTATCAAAAACAGAAAGCCGACGGACATCTTCCGCTCGGATAGACCAGGTTTCGCAGCAATAAAGGAGTGTAGCACGCACCACTGCGTTGTACACTCGGTCTTTAGTATGGAGTGAAACATCGCGTCGACGCCACAGGTGGCGAAGGTTAGCAAACGCTGCACCCGCTTTGCGAACACGATGTGAGATCTCGTCCTCGACACAACCTCCAGTGGAGATACAACTGCCAAGGTAAACAAAGCTGTCGACCAATTCAAGATTCAAGACATCGCACACAGCTAGGTTTGGAAGAGAGCCGCTCCAATCCTACGTAAAGCACATACCATACCCAGAAGTGCGATGTCATCCGCATACTCTAGATCGGTAGCTCTGTCACCCGGCAGAAGTTCAAAACCTGCACCCACCAAACCAGCTAAAGCTTTTCTCTAGACATCGTCGATCGCGAAGTTAAAAAGAAACGGCGAGATAGGGCAGCCCTGCCGCACCCCGCTGGAGATATTGAACGAGGACGACAATTGTCCGTACGCTCGAACCCTGCCCGAAGTTTGGCAATATAATGCTTTCAAGATCCACACATACTTCTCGGGCACTCCATGTCTCAGTAGACAGTTCCAAAGACTTTCACGATCGATTGAATCGAATGCCGCTCGGATGTCAAGGAATACCACGATAGTTGGGTTACGAAAAGTGTGGCGTTGCTCCAGTAACTGACGGAGTGTGAAAATTTGATCTATGCACCCTCGGCCGGCACGAAACCCAGTTTGCTCCTCACGGATTTGCTCTTCCCGTTTGGTACTCAATCGGTGAAGCAGAATGGACGCCAGTATTTTAGGAGCTGTTGAAATGAGACTGATACCCCGATGAGTTTCACAGGAATCGCGCCGTCCGTTTTTGAAAATCGGAGCAATTACTGATTCTCTCCAAGGGATCGGAACGCGTTCCTCAGCCCATATGTTGGCAAACAGCGCTTGAAGTTCGCGAACTAAAGCGAAACCGCCATCTTTGAACAATGACGGAAGCAAAGCATCAGCACCTGATGCCCGATGGCGCTTAAGGCTCCGGACTACACTGTAAATCTCTGATTGAGTCGGAGCCTCAAGAGAAATCGACCATGGGGTAAAGTGTTCCGTATTCTCGAAATCAGTGGGTGCAGAAGGCCAGTTAAACTGTGCTTCAAAATGTTCTGCCCATCGCTCCATGCGTATGTGCATGTTAAAAACTGGCAAACCATCTGCTTCACGTATCAACTCACTGATACCCGGTCGCCCGCTTCCAGTTGTTCTGATGAGTTGGAACAATTTTCTGAAATTGCCTACAGCTGTCGCAGATTCCATTTCCGTAGCCTTAGAACTCCACCAACTTTCCCTGTCGGTTCTCAAACTGGCAACCAGTTTACGTTTAATAAGCCTTCGTGACGCATCATGGATGCTATCAGCAGAAAGCAACCGACGTTGGTCCATTAATTGGAGAGAATTCGCAGAAACCCAGTGCTGAGCTACACGGGATGTCAACCCACAACTATCCAACGCGGCTGTTTCCAAGGAGGTTTGAATCCCACTCCATTGGTCATCGATACTATTTTGGGGAACTGTAGACAGATGCAGACTCAAATTGGCCTGAAACCCTCGGAGAACCGGGAGATCGTTAAGCCTAGCAACATTTAACTGCCTTGCAACATTTCTACGTTTCCCACCAAAACGCATCGAGAGCTTAGCACAGACTAAAGCATGATCGGACTCTAGACAGGTGCCCCAGTAGGAGCGGCAATCTTGCGCACTCCCTCGCCAGGAGTAGCTGATAGCAATATGGTCAATTTGCGTGAACAAGGCCGCCGATGGAGATCTCCAAGTGGAGCAGTGGCGCTTCGAATGGCGGAAGTTAGTGCTGGCAAGGTACAGTCTGTGCTCGGAGCACAAGTTAAGCAATTTTTCGCCGTTGTCATTACGATGACAATCGAGACCAAACCGTCCACCCACGAAATGCTCGTTTAAGATAGACGGCCCACACGTGCATTCATGTCTCCAGCTAGGACAACGATGTCACTCCTCGATGCAAGTCTAATGAGTTCTTGTAATCTTCCATAAAACTCATCCTTGTCACGTTCAGAGCTACAATTAGTCGGTGCATAGGCAGCAACCACAAACAGGTCGCGGGATTGGTTGCGAAATCGGCCTTTTTTGCACGAACCCTGTAGTCTTACTGCACAAAGGCGACTGTCGACTGGGATCCAGTCTAACAGTGCGACCTCAGCTCGCTCACTCAAGACGATTCCGACACCAGCTTGACCAGATACCATGGCATCGTCATCAGTGGACAAACGTAGATAGTGTGACTTACGTAAGTTCGAAGGGTTAGACAATCGTGTAACTGAGCTAGAGTTATGCATGCGTGTTTCCGACAAATAGCACACATCGACGTCGAGGCTATCAAGCGTGCGAGCCAAGGCTGCCTGCTGTCTGATGCTAGCTAAAGTCCGTACATTAAACGCCGCTAATTTGAATGGTACACGTGGGCGGAAGAACGCTCTGGAGGCATTCGAAGCAGGCAAAATATTCGAAGTGGCTGAATTCGGAAACCTCGATGAACAAGCTGCACTTCTGTCAGGGCTAACCAAAGAACCACAAAACGGAAAACAGTTATTAAAAAAGTTTGCATGCAGTGTGAGATCATGTAAAGCATTTTGAGCAGAGAGCAAGAGCTTGAGAGCACGGGATCTGTCATTTTTACCTTTATTTTCATAATTGCTTGTGGGCGTGATACTACCCGGTTGCCCAGGCCGAAGTAGGGGGTTAGCTTAGGGGGCCCCACCCGGAGCCTTTGGCTAAAAAGCCTGAACCACAAGGCAGTGGCTTGAGACTGAGTTTGTCTGACCTCTATCCATCGACCTTCCTGGTATGAGTAGCTCTGCTGGCACCAAAAGGCACCACCCAGTATAGCTCAATGGGTCATGGAGGTACACAAACCATCGCACCACGTTAAGGTCCAGTCTCAGCGCGACGGGGTCTAGTCTCAGCTCGACGACACAGCAGGATGGACTGTGACAAGATGTTTGCGTAGCTCAAGCCAGGAATGTTCTACTACACTCTACCGGCTCTGCCCGTTTTTTTGATAATAATTCTATATTCGTTATTTCACACTGATTCACCATGTTTAGAACACACTAAAGCCTCATTATAGTATGGTATGAAAGCACAAGCCTGATCCAGGCAAAGTACCGCAGTCAGAGACTGCACGTTGGCTAAGATACTGTCAGGTTGCCCAGCCTCATTCACTTGTTAATACTAAGCATTTCTATTTGTAATTCAGCACATATTAATCTCAAACGGTAGCAAGCATGATTCTATGATTGCCCCTCTCAAAAATGTACCCGCACGTTCGTAGATTTCCTGCGTAGAATCATAAGTTTAGATATCGTGTCATTAGGCGCAGTTTAAAAAGATAGAGAGAAAACAAACCACCATCAGCAGAAAGCAAATGAACAGACAACTAAAATGTTTAAGAGATTACCACAATAAAAAGCGGTTTAAATGAATGTGCTACTTACATGCTCGTCGAACTCATATGGCGCGATTCCGTCGCCAAAATCATGATCTACAAAGACACCATCGTTTTTCTGGATATCATAACCGACAATCATCAAATTGGCACCGGTGAAAAGGCTCATACAACCAACATGCTCCATGCGACCATCTGTGCAGACGACACAGGTTATCTCTTTCTGTGGTTGTTTGATCCCGGCACTGTGGAGCAGCGAAAGCAGTTCGTCACAATCCCATACAGATCCTGGGTTTACAAGAATGGTCCCAGCCGGACCCCTTAGAAGAATTGTATTACATTTTCGTATTATAGAACCCTCTTCAGATTTCGAGCATTTTCCTTCCCGTAATAATGTGACAGAATAACCCGAATTCTCCATATTCTGGAACAACCAAACGGCTGAAGGTCAATTTATTCTAGATAGTGAAATCAAACGATTTTCAGGGTCACGCACCAAAATCTCAGTTAATTATTTCGTCTTGTTGTTAATATAAGACAAAGACTCAAGCACTCGTGAACCGCATCACTTTTAGTTAGCGCATGAGTTTTCATTACTTTGTCTAAAATTGACCGTCAGTATTCTTTTCGGTTTTACACAAACTAAAGAATAATTTTATTGAAAAATTAGAACAGTTTCACAGTTTATTCTGGTTATTTTATAATTAATATTATGTAGAAGCTAATCTGAAACCGTTATCATAACGACCAATAGTCTCTCGGAAGCATCCGTCCGAAAATTATTCTATTACCCTGGAACAAGTTCTTCTTGACTAGTAAAAAACTTAAAAAACGTATTTTTACATTTTTATCATATCTGTCTAGGCCTGAGCACCCTGACAGCAAATTAGCCCAAATGCAGTCTATGACTGTGTTTCACTTTGCCTCGATTAGGCTAGTGATTTCATACACCATACATTGTTCCCGCATATTATTGTATTGTTTCCTGAATAGCTGACCTCTCACCGTGCTGGTGAAGAGAAACCCTACCTTACTTTCCAGATAATCGGAAACAAGAACGTGTGAAAAGTACGAACTGTAGACTCGATATCGAAGTGCCGAGTGCTCAACCGCATACCGTCGAAGGAAATCTGGGCGCGTGATTGGCTTTTAGCCACCTTCAGCCCTGTGCAACTTGAACTTGAACTTGAACCCTGGAACAAGTTCTTCTTCTTCTTCTTCTTGATAGACGACAGGGGGTCAAGCCCTTGTAAGCCGCATCTCTTTATATGAGAAACATAGTCCATGAGAACCCCATTTGAAGAATTCCTGTCTAGTGTTGTTCAGCTTCGCCGTAATTACAGGCAATACCTTATCCACAAGTTGCTTGAATTGATTTTCAGATCTTGCTGAAATATGGCGAGAAAGTGAAAATATTTGTGGTGAGAGCTTGCATTCCAGATTCCAAACCGTGTAACGGGTAATTGAAGTTAATTCAAGGTTTTGATGTTCTAAAAAGCAACAGGTTTAACAACAACCATAGGATGGTAAAAATTAAAATTTAAGTGTATAAACAATATAAGAAAATAGATTAAACAATATATAAATGTTCTGGAGACGAATAATGCTATAAAAATTCGTCTAATGTCGTTTTAAATTAATACAAGCTAGTGGAGTGCGCAACGGTTGAAGGTAAACTGTTCCAAGTAAAACAGACACGGACAGAGTAAAATACTTTTTACAGTTCAGGCGGGAATGGGGTACAACCAGTACATATTCATGGGTCCGATAATTTTACGTATCCCTTTGTGTGAATAAATCCTGTAAGGGATGGTTCGGGGTACGGAATGTTTTGTAAAGTAAGATAAGGTCTCCTCTGATTCGTCGATAGGGAAAGTCGAAAAGATTCAGTTGAGCTATTATTTCTTTATGTGGTTTGTTTCGGATGGTGAGAACTAGTTTTGTTGAGCGGTGATAGATTCGCTGCATAAGATCCACATCCCTCTTGAGCCACAGAAACCATGATTGCACACCGTATTCCATGACCGGTCTGAAGTATGTATTCATGATGCTTGGGAATATCTTGGGCGAAAATTTCCAAAATACACGTTTGAGTATATTTAGAACACGTGTTCCTTTTTTAAAGGCAGTATTAGTTTGAAGTGATGTTTTTAAACTGGAGCATATCCAGACACCCAAATCTTTTTCTTCACTGCAATTTTCAAGGACATGCGAACTTATGTGATATGTGAACTCTACTCGATTCCTCACATTCATGATCCTGCATTTGTTGAAGTTAAACGGCAGTTGGTTCCTCAACGACCAGCTTTGAAGTGTATCAAGATCCTTTGGTAATAGCAGACAGTCTTCTGGACTACGAATGCTGCGCCAAATCTTTATGTCGTCCGCAAATAACGATATGTTACATCGAACAATTTCCGGTACTTCATTGACATAAACCAGTAAGAGGATCAGACCAAGGACTGAACCTTGTTGCTGCGATTGGTTTGGATAATGCACCATCAACACGTACCTGGTTAGTGCGATTTGTTAGGTAGTCCTTTAGCCAATTCATCAACTTTCCAGTGATACCAAGCCTTTCAAGCTTCTGCAGTAGTAGGGAATGGTCAACACGATCAAATGCTCTCGACATATCTAAGTAGCACGCATGTATTGCTTGTCCTTTATCTACCGATTTTGTCCAATCATCTAGCGTTACCAGTAAATTAGACAAACAGGAATAATTTTGTCGGAATCCATGCTGGTTCCTCGAAAGCAACTGATTATTCTCGAAATGTTTCATTAGATCGTCAACAATGAGTCGCTCAAGTAATTTTGAAATCAATGGTAACAGAGTAACGGGTCGGCAATTAGAAACATCGAGCGATTTCCACCTTTGTAAATTGGAGAAAATATTCCACGTTTCCAATCTGTTGGAATCACTCCAATTGCTAGTGTTTGCTCGAACAAATAAGTAAGTGGTTTGTATAGCTGATTTTCAAATTGCTTCAATATTTTCGGGGTTATTGCGTCGGCCCCAGGAGACTTTCCGGTTTTAAGATTAAATAAAACTCGGAGGACGCGTTTCTAAGTGACACTTATTTCACTTAGGACAACCGTGTTTGAAAGTGTTGGATTTAGGCTGTTTATTGCATGTTCTATCGGGTTGAATACCTGTCGTGAGTAGAGCAAACACAAAGTGAAAAGAGTAATCGTGGATAAAGCCGGGCTTTATTCGTCTATATCAGAGTACAGCTATAATAGTGCAAAGAATGCGATTAGCATTGAATTATAATAACAGATGAATTAATAACAGACAAAATACACGACATTCCCTCCCGGTAGATTTGAGGACCATAGAGTGCTTGAAAGAATAGCGTGTGCAATGTTAAACTTGCCGATTTCGTAGATTATAGGGGTGTACACGTTGTTGTTTGTCTATCAATGTTTGAACATTATCGGCATGCGGATTGGATGTTAAATCTGTATACGGTGAATTTGATGAAGGAGATGTGGGTGACAGATCTGATTTAATTTCGGATGGGACATCATAAGTTGAATTCGATATCGTCACGTATTCGACCGGAATGTGATCTAGATTACCCCGAGGAGCCAGGTGCCGTGTAGCCACAGTATCCTCTCTCCCATTGTGAAACCGGATATGGGCATTTTTAGGATTACACTCAAGTAAATCCACTTCTTCCACCAACGGATCATATTTAGAATTACGATTATAGTTTTTCAACAGGACAGGACCTGGTTAAGGCAGCCAACTTGGTAGTGAGGTCCCAGCGGGAGACTTTCTGTCGTATTTGAACAACCGTTCGTGTGGCGTTGAGTTGGTAGCTGTACATAGAAGAGAACGAATAGAATTGAGAGCGTCTAGTAGCACAGTTTCCCACGAGCTGATTGGAAGATTTTGAGATTTTAGAGCGAGTTGAATTGCTGTCCATAGCGTTCCATTTAAGCGTTCTACTTGCCCATTCGCTTGGGGATTATAGGCGGTCGTTCTACTAGTTGCAACACCTTTATCATGTAGGAAATTGCGTAACTCGGACGACATAAACGACGAACCACGATCAGTATGAATAAATGCAGGCATGCCAAAGATGGAAAACAGACGACAAAGAGAATCGATTACTGTTTTTGTGCTAGTGTCTGAACAAGCAAAAGCGAATGGAAAACGTGAATATTCATCAACTATGGTTAACAAATATTTATTACGCGAGGAAGAGGGCATCGGGCCCTTAAAGTCCATGCTTAATCGTTCAAAGGGTTGCGTGGCTTTAATTAGGGTTCTCGTTTCCGGTTTGTAAAATTGTGGCTTTATTTCGGCGCAGGCGCGGCACTGAGAAATTACTGTCTTTATATTGTCAAGTGAATATGGCAAATTTTTTGAACGGACAAAATGATTCATCCGACGAATTCCTGGATGGCACAGAGATTCATGAAGATTTTTAAGATCATTCAGCGTCATCAGAGTAGAACATATGTTACGGGATAACGTATCGGCACCCTGATTCTCTTTGCCAGGTCGATAGATTATATCGTAGTGAAACGGAGAGAGTTCAACCTTCCATCTCTGTATTTTGTCATTCTTTATTTTTCCTTTCGAATGATGGTCGTACATGAATGCAACCGATCTAGAATCTGTTACCAACCTAAAATGAGTTCCCAGTAGATAGTGTCTCCATTTACGAAGCGCTTCGACAATAGCACAAGCTTCTTTTTCGATGGCCGATTGATGCTGCTCACTGTGGTTTAGCGTTCGGGAAAAGAAAGCAACTGGTCTGCCATTTTGGTTCAACGTTGCAGCAATGGCGATATCCGATGCATCGGTTTCGACAGTCAAAGGAACATTGTAATCCACTGTGTGTATTACGGCTTGTTCGAGCTCCAGCTTCAATTTATCAAAACTTGCTTGGACCACAACGGGTAGCGGAAAAGTACGATTATGTGATAACGGATAAATTTGATCGGAAAACTTGGAGATCCATTGCGAGTAGTAGGCGAACATTCCCACAACACGTTGTTGCTCTTTTAGATTCGTTGGGGGAGCAAGCTCTTTTAAAGGTCTGAGCCTTTCTGGATCAGGCTTGATAACGCCCTTGGACACTTCGTAACCCAGAATCTGGAGACGATTGCAGGTAAATATGCTTTTGCTTTCATTGAATTCGAGGTTGTATTGTTTGGCGACAGCAAGAAAGCGAGAAAGGTTATAATCATGTTCACTTTTAGTCTTTCCACAGACTGTGACGTTGTCAACATATACGAAAGTGTCTGAGAGTTTTTCTCGGCGAATGATTGAATCGATTGTGCGTTGAAAACATGCTACTCCGTTAGTAACACCGAATGGTATACGACAGAATTGGTACAGGTTACCACAAGCTTCGAAGGCAGTATATGGGCGATCTGTTACAGAAATGGGTATCTGATGATAAGCACTTTTCAGATCGAGAGCAGAATAAAAATCATACCCGGCAATTTTATTGATTAAACTGTCTATGCGAGGCAAAGGTTAGGCGCAAAGATTTGTATAGAGATTGATTGTTTGACTGTAATCAACTACCATTCTGCGTTTGTGTTTTTCGTTCGTCGTAACTAGCACTTGCGCTCGCCAGGGGGAATCGGAGTTTTCTATAATTCCACCCTTCAACAAACGTTGGATATCTGAGCGAATGAACTCTTAGTCACGAGAAGAATGTCTTCTGGACTTGGTAACGATAGGTCTGCAATCAGGCGACAGGTGTTTGAATAAGGATGGAGATTCTACACCAGCAATAGCAAGTCCACATATGTTCAGTGGTGGTTTGGCACCCCTAAAAGGAATAACAACTTCTTCGTGTGAACGTAAAAAATCATGGCCTAGAAGCACATCGGCGCATAAACCAGGTAAGACTGACAGTTTAAAATTGTCGTATATTGTATCCTGATGCTTGATAGAAACGTTACAATGTCCGATTGTGTTACTAGAAAGAAGGGTTGAAGCCAAGGTTACAGTGTTGTGAGACGGCGAAATAATCCATTGATGTGTGTAAACAACAGAGGCAGAGATGTAGTTGTCAGAACTACCGGTGTCAATGAGAGCATCTAGGAATTGAGTATACTTTCACAGCAGTCTTAGATAAACATTCGGGTGAAGTGGTCGATGTGACACGAGAAAGAATGCTTGAGGAGACCGGAGAATGATTAATTTTGGACATACACACTTTTTGAAAGTGTCCTTTCTTCCCACAGTTTTTGCATAAAGCATCTGGAGCTGGACAACGTATGCGAGGGTGCTTCGAAAATCCACAGAAGAAGCATTTAATAGTCGGTGCAGCGGCTATAAATTCCGGTGTAGCAGTGGTACATGGATCGTTTTTAATAGATGAGTTGGTGTCTAGAAAAGCACAGAAGGGAAAAGTATGATTTAATGATTTTGATTGCTTTTCAGCCAAATCAATAGACCGAGCGTGGTCAAAAGCAGATTGAAAAGATAAAGATGATTGTTCGAGTAACCGTTGACGGATGTGACTTGAGCTTATGCCGGTTATGAAAGCGTCTCGCATAAGATTATCACGATACTCGTCGGCCGAAACAGCGTGAATATTACAGTCTTTGGCCAGAGATTTTATTTTCTGAAAAAACTGATCTAGATTGTCGGCATTTTATTGTTTGTAAGTAGCCAGAAGATGACGTGCGAAAACTTCATTTTTCGGTTTAAATAAATAAATAAATAAATTTTAATTTGGAAATCCAAGGCATGTTAAACATGATCAATAATTTCCAAAAGCTTTGTACAATCAGATTATTGTATGTACATTTGCAAAAACAATTTGTTCAAGGTCATTTGTTTCAGCGGAATTTAACGTTCAATAAATATAATGGTAACGGTATTTAAAGTTGTTTCCAGGTAATCGGTACGTGATCTGATATAGTACGATAACACAGCTATTGCAAGGAAAGGTCTAGAATGTTTTCGGCAACACTGAAGGTCAATGGATAAGGTCCATCAAAGATGCGCGAAGATTCTCTATTGTTGATGTTCCAAACTTTTTCATTTCGATTGTTCTAAATAGATTGATCTTTCCTGACCATGAGCCGTTTTCTTGTCTGCTAGGCGAAGGTGGTTTATTCCACTAGTTTGAGGTCTGTGGGCCAGTTTCATTTTGGTACGGATTGAGAATTTTGCTTTGGAGAAAAAAAACTCAGAAGCGAGAGAATGTTGTTTCGAACGTTATGAACGTTTATTTAATATCAATAACCAGGAATGCCATTATTATATAAATTATCAGGTAGAACATTAAATTGAGAAGATTGCGAATTTTTTCAATGGTAAGAAATGAAGCTAGATGTGATTTGAATTCATTTAAAGAGGAACTGAGTCTTATATATTTTGGAAGAAGATTCCATAGTTTAGCATAATCAGTCAAGAAGAAACTGTTCCTTACTTTAGTACGAAACCTTGGTAACTTGATAGTTTTTTCACTGTTTCTCAAGCTATATTTAAAATCATGCCATATATGAATATTCGAACGTATTTCCATATTATCCGTTGACAGTATTTTAAAGAATGAGATGAGGTTATGCTCAAGTCTGCGGAACCATAGAGGATCGAGTTTCAGTTGTATACATCTTTCTCTTTAGGATTGTTTGTTGGTATAGCCGATTATTGATTTTGAGAAAGTACGTTGTATCTTTTCTAAAACTATGCTATCAGTTTTATTTATATTAGTATATATTATGTTACAATAGTCAAAGATAGGAATGGTGAATAATTTATACATTTCTAGTTTACAATGAGGCTGAATTATAGATCTGTGTATAGTATTCATACTTTGTCTGGCTTTAGTAATAAGGTGGCGTATCTGTTCGTTGAAAGTGAGTGATGAAGAATATCGGAATCCTAAATCACGCGTGCTATCAATCATTTGAATTGCGTTATTGTTTAGAAGGATTGAGTTATTTTGTATCGTGCATCTTATAGGCATAAAATTAGATTTTGCTGTTGAGAACGTTAGACCATTATTTTTTGCCCAATCTGCAAGTGCAGCTAAATCATTGTTTAGTCGAGCTATATAAGTTTGTGCTTGATTAGCTGGGAAAGTGATGACAACTTTCATGTCATCAGCGAATAAGAACAGTTTGCTATGCGAAATGACGTTATGTATGTCATTTATATATATAAGAAATAGTAAGGGGCCTGATACGCTACCTTGAATCACCCCACTGGGAATAGGTAGGCTGCGTGATCTACGGCCATTAACTTCAACAGAGTAAGTGCGATCAGTAAGAAAAGAAGTTAACCAGGAAAGAAGATTACCACCGATGCCATATGATTCAAGTTTCAATAATAATATCTTATGAGGAACAGTATCAAATGCTTTAGTTATGTCTAGGAAGACAACTACAACTGCCAAACCTTCCTCAATCGATGTAGTAATATAGTCAAGGTATTCAAGCTGACATGTTATGCATGATCTTTTATTTAGGAAGCCATGTTGAGCTTTAGAGAAGAAACTTGGAGATAAGTGATTTAAGATAGCTTTTTTATTATTTTTTCAAGTAATCTAGATAGTATTGCTGTGTGGTTAATTGGGCGATAATTTGATACCGTGTGCTTCGAGCCAGATTTATGTCTGGGTGTAACGACAGAGTGTTTCCATTCTAAAGGGAAGATTCCAGATTCGATTGAAGTGTTAAATAAGTTCAGTAGAAGAAGTTTGAAATCGTCACCACCCATTCTGCAAATTGCGGGTGGAATGCCTGTTATGTCTGGCTTGAGACTGAACGTAGTTTGCTTGCAGACTTCATGAATGTCTTTCAGATGTATGCATATAGTGTTTAATACACTAGGTGATCGAAATGTTCTAGTCATATCTTTATAGATGGAAGTATTGTAAGTAGTATTAAAATATTTAAGAAATTCTTCGCAGATTGTAATAGGGTCTGTAATTCTTATTTCTGCCGAATTATAAGTTCGATCCTGAATAATAAAATCTACTTTGCTGGTTGAGTTTACGGATCGTGATTTAAATAACCTGCTAAGTGATTTTAGTTTATCACAACTGTTCAGTGCTCTATTTTCCGATGCAATCAATGTGTGGTCTAGAATGAGTTTGTGGTCACTCAATAGTTCATAGGAACGTAAACGAGCAAAGATGTCGTTATTGTTAATTGCAACTGTAGACCACTCTTTTCATTTTCTTTTCCATTTTCTCGAGCCTAGTTTGTTTTATGCGTTTTCTAGAACTGCTAGCTTTATCGATTAAACCTATAATTTTCGAATGGAAATGTCGAGGATATAGTTGGAAAATCATGTGAAAGAAAGAATTGAGACCAATCTTCAATCCTTATAAGTGTTGAAAGTAAGTTCCAATCGATGAAACGGTGAAGAGTCTTGACCTCATTGGTAGCTTTGCAAGTGCATGATAGATGGAAGGATAATATTTTATGGTCCCCATTAAAGGGGAAGGCAATATTAGTAAGTTGTTTGGATCAATATTTAGAGTAAAGACTAAGTCAAGAATGTTGCCCTTTCTAGTTGGTCTATCAATAAATTGTTTGTAACCTAGTAAGTCAAGCGTTTTCATAAAATTTGTATGAGAGCTAACTTTACTTCGTTCGTGCCAGTTTAAATTAGGCATGTTAAAATCACCGGCTATAAGTTTATAGCGTGCATGATGTAAAGACGTTTCGATGAAAGCTTGAGTTAATGTATTCAGATTATATGAAGTTGAGCCTGGTGGGTAGTAGATGCAGCCTATTAAAAGATCTAGTATAGGTAGTTCTATCCATAGTTTAAAAAATAAAGTCTGAAGTGTCGAAACGGCATCCTCGTACGAGGGGCATTCAGATATATAATCGTAAACATGAGGAGCGGGATGTGTGATGAGTGTATGAAGTTTGTTTGGATTCAAGCCTTCGATGGCATTTATGAAACTGTTGAATGTGCGGAACCAATAATGCCACAATTTTGCCGAATCAGCGTTGCTTGGATCAGCGTCAAAACGATCGGGTTTCAGGACACGTTCCATTGAGATTGAATATAGACGAATAAATTGTCGTGAGTAGAGCAAACACAAAGCGAAAAGAGTAGTAGTGGATAAAGCCGGGCTTTATTCGTCTATATCAGAGTACAGCTATAATAGAGCAAAGAATGCGATTAGCGATGAATTATAATAACAGATGAATTATTAACAGACAAAATACACGACAATACCGGTGAATAAAACGGGTCTAAAGCATCACCAGTTTCTGCTGCAGTTTTTGTTGGACCAGCTGATGTGTTCAATGACGCTACTTCAGGTTTCACCTTAGCTTGATCGTTAACCAAACGATACAGTATTTTGGGGTTTTGCCCCATCATTCTTGATATTATTTCTTGGAAGCAAAACTTGTCTTGGATGACAAATTTGTTTACATTGTTCCGCAGTAAATGGGATGTTTCCCAGGTCTCTGATGATGAGTTTTGCAATGTTTCGTACCGTTAACCACTTACGAGTTCTGCTTCTTGGTTTAAATTTTTTTTTCTTGAGTTCCTCAGGACAAATTCGGAGCGCACTCCGATTGAACTTTTGAGATTAGATATTAGCCATGTCCGAAACTCATGTACGTTGCTGGTTTCCGGTTGGCATTTAAACGTGTTTTTCAGAGCATCACTCAACGCCATTGTGTTGATCCGCCTAGCTGTTTTACGGGCATCATTTGTTCTTACAGCTTCAAACAGATAGTCAAACTGGATGACGACGTGATCACTTAGTCCCAGTGGACTTTCGTAAGCAACGTTATTAAAGTGTTCATTGCTTGTCAGAACGAGATCTAAGAGTGAGGTTAAATCGTTTCCGCGGTATCGGGTATTACATGTAATGTGGTTATAAAGAGGAATATCGTCAAACAACTCACTGAATGCGCGCTCGAGGAAGTGTTCTGGGTGAATGGTGCTGTTCTGTAGATTCAGTAAATTGAAGTCACCCATAATCAAATATCCACAAGTGAATCTGGAAGTAACCATGCGAATTCATCCAGTAGGGCCAGATTGTAAGTTTCCCGTGCAGACGGTGGGCGATATGCTACTCCCAAAACACAGTCTTCGCCGTTAGCTAGTCGGACTGAGCACCAGAGTGTATCCAGTAAAACGATGTCTGGATCCGTAAACTCACGGCACGGAAGGTTTTGCCTATAATACAAAGCTACTCCTCCTCCTCTGGTTTCAAGGTCATGACGAATAAGTGACATTCCTGATAATTCTAGTTCGATATTTTTTGGTGAGTTTGTAGCCACGTTTCCGTTACGGCGATGATGTCTGGTGAACATCTCAGAAAAACTGCACGCAGTTCACCGATTTTGTTTCCGAGACATTGTGCGTTGGTGTGGATGCATTTTAATGTTGTTATTCTCAAGAAGGATGGGGTGTGGGGAAGGAGGCTAGCGAAGTGCACAATATCTGTTAGGCCGACTCCTCCAGAGTTTTAAAATGTTTAAAAATTTATACGCGCTTGGTATGATTTAATCGAGCAAACACGGAGTCAGAAATGATTGCTTTGAGAGTAGGATTTATTCAATTCGCAATTGGAGTAGTATAGATACAAATTAGGGTATAGTATTAAGGGATGAACAATGAACAAAACAATTATATTTCATTCTTTCCCGCTACGTGCTGTGCAAATTGTTAAGATGAACGTTTTGTTGCTATCAAATATTCTAAGGAAGTTTACACCGTGTAGACAAATAAAGTTTTAAAATTGTAGAATGGGTAGCAAGAGTTCCATATGTTTCAATCTTTCAGTATGAAGCAGTTGACTGAGTTTTGGTAGTTATATGGACAGTTAACAAAGGAGGGCAATCTGATTAATTTCGAGCTGGAATCAAATGAAGATGGGCTAATCCATCTTCCCTTGTCTGGTAACATGGTCGTATTTATGTCATTATGAATTTCATCAGTTATATACACTTCCACATATTAATATTGATAAGCTCTACTCAATATGGCATTGCATGGTTGTAGAGCGTATTCCGACTTGTAACCATTCCGTTATCAGGATGAACTTTTCTATGTTGCGAGGACATGGAATGAGAACCACATTTGGTTTGGACAGAAGCAGTTCATCAATAAATTTTATGGATGCAATCAACCTCCTTTTTTAAAAGTAGAAGGCACACTGCAAAATTGGTATGCTTCAATATTCGTTCTATAATGAAGCCTCACTACATAATAAATTTGAACTACGAAGCAGGACAAAAATGGATGAAACAAGTAGCAAGATCATCAAAATCCGATTCATGGTTGCAATTTACACAAATACGAAAAATCGTTATCCGTTAAATTCCAGATGAAAAACCAAGCTCTTTGATCGCTTTTTCGTTCCTTACATGCACCATAATCCGAAGCACTTATATCGACTCGTCAATAATAGAAGCAAAATTCAACCATTTGTTCTTGCTTTTAAAACTTCGTCCGGTTTCACTTAATCCGTTTAACATACCAATGATTCATTAATAGATTTTTATGCGGGAAGTTTCGCGCCAAATTTCTAGGAAGCCCGTTCTGGAGTCCATTGCTGAACTTAACCGACCGTGTTCAAGTCTATGGTATCAAATGATTTTAAGGGAATTGTAACTGTAGAAGTAGTTCAACATCGATCAAGGATCGGACTTTTGCCGGTTGCCAAACAGGGGTATCGCAGCGATCATTTATGTCTAACAAATTCGCTGATAAGCTTAGACGATTTGGACGATTGTTGCAGATGCAGATGGCTGTATTTATGCATGCTACCTTGATATTTCTAAAGCTTTCTAGAACGTCGATCATAATTAATTCTTAAGCTACAGAAACATGGTATTGTTGAAGAATTATATTAACGGATTAGTGATTACCTTAGCAACAGATACATTATAGTTCGTGTGAATGCCATATTATCGAAGGTAATCGTCGTCACTAGCGGTCTTCCGCTAGGTTCGGTGCTTAGACCAATACTATTCCTAATCTACATAAATGATTTAACGATAAAAAAACGTCGGTAAGATGGTTCTGATTGCTGATGACAAAAAATATTGAAGCAAATCAGCAATGCTGACGATTCTATTTTGTTACAAAACGATTTTAATGATTTGTACGACTGGTCATCAGATAAAAAGCTTCCTTTAAATATGCAAAGGCCAAAGTTTATTTAGATCGATCGTGATCTTGGCTCTATCTACCCATACAAGCACGGCGGCCAAATCCAGGAGTACACAGTGGAAGAAATGGACTTGGGTGTCTAGATTTTGTGAAGTGGCTGTTAGCATGAATATTCGTTGTCCAATCAGAATGCAGTAGCTGTCAGTGTATGTAT
Source organism: Atriophallophorus winterbourni (assembly GCA_013407085.1). Taxonomy (NCBI): domain Eukaryota; kingdom Metazoa; phylum Platyhelminthes; class Trematoda; order Plagiorchiida; family Microphallidae; genus Atriophallophorus; species Atriophallophorus winterbourni. Next base: position 2,933 of record JACCGJ010023670.1, on the reverse strand, counting down.
CTCTTTATTCTAATTCTCATGGAAGATTGATAAGTTTGTTGACGTGTAGTGAATACACATCTATCACTCTGATCTTGACTTTTCTACATGGTGACGAGGATGATCAACTAGAAAACGTTGGATAGAACTGACAACGCCCGTTTAAGCGGCTTTAATGTTCGACCACCGGCACCACTGATAATGGAAGTTGATGAAGGATTGGCAGAGAGATGGAAACAGTGGAAGGAACAGTTTAGCGACTTTCGGACGTTGACGAACCTGACGAATACCGATAAAGCGTATCAAATGACGACGCTGAGGAATGCTCTTGGTGATCAGGCGACAAAGTTCATAGTGTTTCATCTTTGGTGGGAACGAAGACGCAGATGACTGGGAAACAATCATCGCGAAGCTCGAAGAACATTGCCTCGGTCAAGTGAACGATACATTTCAACGATATAAGTTCAATTGTCGCGTCCAAGATGCCGATGAGCCGATCAAACATTTCATATGAACATTTAAACTAATAGCTGAGACATGCAACTTCTGTAAATGCATGAGAGACAACTTAACCCTTTGTCTACCATAGAAATTAAACAACAGTCGATTACTCATTATCTCCCGTCGGTACCTCCAGTCACCATTGGAGTGCACTTATCAGACGGCGTCTGGAATCTGATCCTCGCTTGACTCTTTTTTACAGAGAGTCAAGTGTCAACATTTAGCCGGTAATTCCCGTGTTTGTTGCTCCTACTTCATAATGTGTTTATAGGTACTTCCACTCATTTATTGCATTTCATATATTGCCAAATTGTTTATTATACAGTTCTTTTCGTTTATATACATTCATTTATGTAAAATAATTCACTGTTAATTTTTAACGAAGTATATGTTGGAAGGCACTGACGTTACCGCCAGTATTTTGTAAGCTGAAATATTTAACTCCAGAGTTGTTTATATTTATGACGTATTTCATTTTAGTCTTTGTGTTGTAGTCATATAGAAGCCAATTACATTTGTTCTATTAAGCATAATGTCTTTGTCATTCCTGCTAAGTAGATATGACACATAACACGGAAAAATAAAGAATTACATAGCGAAAATAAATAAATACATAAACATTGATATAATGGGTAAATACAGCCAAAAAACTTATTTTTAGAAAAAGTCACAGTCACATGCCCAAGCGTAGTGAGTGACTACAGCAAGCACATTACTGGCGTGAATAAGCATGAGATGCTGCGTCAGCTGTATGGAGTGGACTGTAAAAGTAAAAAATGGTGGCACCGGCTGTTCTTCGGCTTATTAGACATGACAATAGTCAATTCATACATTTTGTATGCAGAATGTAACGATGATAATCAGATGACCCAATTTAATTACTGCAGAGAAGTAACTCGTTGTTTGCTAAATTATGCTCAAAGTACACGGCTATGGCCAGCGAAACGGCGAAAGTCAAACTATCGCACTCCAGACTTCGTTCGTTTGGGTAATGTAGGAATTCTTTGGCCGGCATATACTACCAACAGGTATCGCTGTGAAGTTTGTTCAACAAACGGAATTCAAACCCGCCCCTTGAGTAAATGCTCCTACTGCGGGGTGCATCTTTGTTGCACTGCAGCAAATAATTACTTCCGAATCTACCACTCAGAGTAAACCTATAACTATTTGTGTTACAAAGGATAAGTATATGTTATAATACTGCATATTATAAATATTTTGTTATGTTCGTGACTTATTATTTCATTATATAATCACATAATTTCACAATTATGAAAATTAATGTGCAAAATGCACAAAACAATTCTGCAATGAGTTATACTTACAAGTTTTTCGAAATATTATTAATATTAAAAGAAATAATTTCAATCGTGTGTTATGAAGATATAGGTAAAATTGCCTTTAAAAATACTGACGGTAACTCCAGTTACCACCTCGAAATATCCTGGAAAATATATACAAATAACATAAGAATGAATCATGTGTTTTATTTATACCATAATTGAGCAGAATAACACAAAAAATTTCATAAAAAGACGTAAATCGAATTCCCGTAAACAAAAGTGTTAATCAAGGATCGTCTGGTCATCGGAGAAAAAAACAGAAGTCTCACGATGCGATTATTGAAAGAAAGCAACCTTAAGTTGAAGCAATGTATAAATAATTGCTAGAGTGAGGAGCCTGTCGAGAAAAAGGCAGAAGCCCTCAGAACTCACTCTTGCGAAGAAATCAACAGAATTCATGCAGAGAGAACAATCCAATCGTGAAGAATTTGCAATTTTGGCGGTAGGAAAAATGAATTTAAGAAAGAACTATGCCCTGCGTGGAAGAAAGCATGTACTCGATGCGGTAAAGCAAGCCATTTCGCTCTGATCTTGAATTTTCTACAGATTTGTGGTTTTTTAAAAATGGTCAACAATGCGCAGCCGTCTACAAACGCGTGTCACTGCTGCTAGGTATCTTACCTAGGATATTTGGACGAATTCTCTGAGCTGTTTTACTTTCATGATGAATACAAATATACACCCTGGGTACATACAACATGGCTAGAGAAAGATATTTTACTTCTGGACCGCTCATATCCTAGACATTCAAACCCTGTCAAATCGTTTTTAAAATACGTTAAGTGACTTAGACGCATGGATCCGAGGACACTTGCACAATGGCAATGCGAGGCGATCAAATCCTTGCTCACAAAGTCCTCACTGATTTTTCTTACTCCTTGGATAAATTATTCCATTTTTGAACTTCCTTAAGCATCCTTGGTAATGTTGCAATTTGGAAATACTACATTCCTAACGAAGCTACCGCAGGTAATTTTATTCTGTGTTTGTGTTTTGTTTGAAATTTCCTAACTTCTGATAGTGTCATTCAAGCAATTATAACATTCGATTGTGCGTTTTATCAACAAACATTGGATTCAGGAAGCAATAAAACGTGAGACAAAGAGAGAT
>JACCGJ010023669.1:0-10486 GCA_013407085.1 Atriophallophorus winterbourni | reverse complement strand
AAAAGTTAAATCATGAAGTTTATTTGCCGTTGAAAAGGCGAACATTTTAGGAATTACTAGATATATACTACACAAATATAACAGATTATTTATGAACGATGTCTGTTGATGAATGAATTTTCTGATTAGTAAAAGTGATAAGGGATTGTATCGTTAGGTTTCGCGCGATCATCATACAAGCGCCAAATAATATATCCAAATTCGCAAGCGGTTCCATCACGCGCATTTATGCAAACGCAAGTTTTCGTTCAACTCAGTTTATTACACGCATCTCAATATATGTGGCACATGAGAGGTAAAAGTGGATCTTACCCTTATCATTCAAGTGTGTCTTATAATTTCAAACATTATTAAATTCTTTAGATAGATTTATGGTTATCCAATCCGTTTCGCTTGTGCAGTTCATTTTTCAATATGTTAATCAGAAAATCAACCTAGCTGAAATTTGACTTTTTTGCAAGTTATTTTCTGGTGGAAACTTTATGAGATCTGGTATTACCTATGTCGGTATCAGACATGTGACTATATTAAGGGGCACCTAGAAACAAAGATAACGTTTTAAAAATCTTCGTCCGGATATCAATTTATTGTAAGTCTAGTTTAAATGCTTTTTATGTTGTTCTATACACATAAGCATTGAAGTATTATACGTGGCTCAGTCAAACTTGTATACCAAAGTGATTTTAAAGTGATTCAAAGTTGTAATGGGCTAAAAAGCATTTAGCTTAACAATAACCATAGGATAGAGTTATGAGGTATATACAATAAAAAGAAGAACAGGGAAACTCATGTTGTGTAAATGGTATCAAAATTTAGGTTTTCTCTCAAATATTTGTCAAAATTAGCTTCAAACATATCCAGGTTGGCTGAGTGTGTAACAATGGAGGTGAGAGTGTTCCATATGAAGCTTACACGTACAGCATACAAATATCTTCGACAGTTCAGTCTTGAAGTGGGAATAAGCACTGAAAGTTTATGTTTCCGACTGGCACGGGGTGGCGAGCGTGTGAAAAGTTTGAACAAGGGATGGTTAGGGACGTGCATAATGTTGTACATCAGTATGAGGTCACCTCTTAGTCGACGACAGCGAAAGTCGAAAAGATTGAGACTCCTCAAACGTTCTTCATATGGTTTAGCAGCTAGCCCGGGTACAAGCTTTGTGGTTCGGTGGTAAATACGCTGCAGAAAATTGATGTCTTTCTGAATCCAGGGTGACCAAGCCTGAACAGCGTACTCCATCGCTGGTCTCAGATAAGTGTTCATGATACGGGGCACCGACTGATTGGAGAATCTGCCGAAAATTCGTCTCAATAACGCCAATACTTGTGACGCCTTTTTGTATGCCGCTTTGCACTGCAGTGAAGTCTTAAGACTTGAACTGGTCCAAACACCCAAATCCTTCTCTTCAGTTGTCCAGACGAGTTGGTGGGACCCAAGAGTGTAGTTGTAATTCACAGTCTTTCCAATGTTTAACACCTTGCACTTTTGGAAGTTGAAGGGTAGTTTGTTTCTCAGAGACCAAACGTGCAATGTGTTTAGATCCTTCTGCAAAGTTTCACAGTCATCATTCGTACGTATGCTTCTCCAAAGCTTGATATCGTCTGCAAATAACATAATCTTGCATTTACCACGCTCGGGAATGTCGTTTGCGTAGATAAAAAACAAAATCGGTCCGAGGACCGAACCCTGAGGCACTCCGCTCGTAATTTTAAATAATTTTGACTTAGGCACTCCTGTCGCGTAAACAATTTTCTAGCAAAGCAAGAAGTTTTCCTGTTATCCCGTGCAATTCAAGTTTCTGGATTAAAATACTATGATTGACGCGGTTGAAAGCCTTTGACATGTCTAAAAAGCATGCGTGGATGGAGTAACCATTGTCCACACACTCAGTCCAGTCGTTTAAGGTGAGCAAGAGGTTAGATAGACATGAGTGATGTTTCCTGAAACCGTGCTGTTCAGTCGCAAACAGTCTATTGTTTTCCAGGTGATGGGTGATCTTTTCCGCTACTAAACTCTCTAGCACTTTAGAAATTACTGGCAACAACGTAACTGGTCTATAGTTCGCAGCGTCAGATCGACTCCCGCCCTTGTAGATTGGTGTGATGATGCCAGATTTCCATTCCGCGGGAACGATACTATTTTCGAGCGAAATTTGGAATAACGTGCTGAGTGGACCACACAATGAGGATGCGCATCGTTTGAGGATAGAAGGAGTGATTCCATCTGCTCCTGGTGACTTTGCGGTATTCAAACGAAGAAGTCTGAGCATGACACACTCATTGTTTATTGAGATTTCATTTAGTATTTCATTGGAAAAGCCGATCGAATGCGGCGTAAGATGCACTGATTCCTTGGGGCTAAAATCTTTGCAGTAGTAACCCGCAAGAACTTCGGCAGCCTCGAACGCAGTCGTAGTTAGACCATTTGGTGTGCGTAGTGCTGAGATTCCTGGCTTAATTTTGGATGTAGTGTTAACGATCTGGTACAGGACTTTGGGGTTCCGCTCCATCATGGTCAGTAGTCTTGCCTGATGAGACTGCTTATCCTCGGTGATAAGAGAGGTGACCTTGTTCCTCAACAGACGATATGTTTCCCAATTATCTGGCATCGGATTCTGGACATAGTTTCTCCATGCATCGTTGCGTATCTTAATCCACTTCCTTGTGCGGCTTCTCAACGTGAAGGTAAATCGTTTTTTCGTTGTCTTTGGCACAAATCTGGAATGTAGGTTTATTTCATCACACAGCTTCTCTATGAAGTTTACCCAAGAACGATGCACGTCCGTGGTGTCTGGTTTCCAGTCAGAAATCGTTCGAAGAGCATTGTGAAGACTTCCAATATCCAGTTGTAGTTTTGTTTTGTTGATGTCATTCGTTCTTTCGGCTTGACAAACATAATCGAATAAGAGGACCAGGTGGTCGCTAGAACCCAATGGAGTTTCGTAGCTCAGATTTTCGACGGCATGTTCCTCACTCGTTAGTATTAGATCCAGGACAGATGGCATGTTACCATCTCTATATCTAGTGTTATCGAAGACGTGGTTATAAAAAGGAATATCGAAGATCAGTTCTTGGAACGTATCGTGGAGCGAATTCGTCGAAAGAGCGTTTTTCTTTATCAAGTTTAGAAGGTTGAAATCTCCCATAACCAGGAGTGGCGTTTGAAATCTGGCATCCAGAAGTCGAATTTTCTGGAGTAGTTCAACATTGTGTGCGTCACGTGCGTTTGGAGTCCGATTAATCACATCAACAATGCAGTCCCTTCCAGTTGTCAACTTAATTAAGCCCCACAGATTATCCTGTACACGTAGGCCAATATCCTCAATTTCTGTGCCTGATAACTGTTGGTTGTAGTAAAGTGCTACGCCACCACCGCGTCCCGTACGGTCTTGACGGAGAAGAGACAATTATTTCAATGCCAATTTATTGTCTGATAAATGAGTTTAAAACCATGTTTCGGTAATTGCAACTAAGTCCGGTCAGTGCTGTATACATCCAGTATCAAGCTCCAATATTTTGTTTCTCAGACACTGCACGTTCGTATAGAGACACTTTATGGTTTTATGGGTTAACAATTGTGGACAATGTGAGAGACTAGTTCTGATTTCAAGTTGTGATGTATTTGGCAAAGATTGAGGGTTAGTATGCATGAATTCAATCCGGTTCACAGTATACAGCTGAGACGTTGAAGTCTTTTCTACTTTTCCGACTCGACATGAGTCGGACACAGATCGTTTTTTGGAGAGCTAATTGAAATGAATTGACTTGGGCTTGTGAGTGGTATATTGTCTGCAGGATCTAGTTTTTTGTTTTCGGAGCACTCATTTTGACAACACTTGGTAGCTTGCGACTGTTTTGAGTCCATTGTGCTCGAATTAAATAAGCCATATTGCTAGTCAGGAAGGTGACTTTAAGTGGTGGGGTCCATCCCCTTTGTATTGGATGGACTTGGGTATCCTGAACGTATCTATTGCGACAGTTTCATTTACATCGATAGTTTCGGATATAAACTTCCATTGTTGTCGATTGTGTTTTCCTGTTTGATTAGGTGCTAGATTTTCAGCACACTCAGGAACACCAGGCAGTACTAAACTTCTTGCTGATGCCCGATCGGTGGCTTTTGATTTGCGTTCCCACCATGGAATATAAGCAAAATACGGATTTTTGAGCCAGCAACACTCCTTAATAAGTATGAATGTAATAGTATGTTTTCCAGATCGTTTTCGTTCTCCAATATCACCTTGAGTAATCTCGAATCACCCTGATTGGGTGATTTCTGGTGTCGACTTAAACGAATTATAGCTGAGGGTTTAATGGGAACCAGGTTCATCATGTCACAGAGTCTGCTCCATTCGGCTAAATCGTGCTTTTTCCTGTCGTCAAACAGTGCATCATTTGTTTCAGGAACGTTAGTGCGAATTACGCAGAGACTATGGGTCTTCTTCATAGAACCACTAGCATGTTGTACCGGTGCTGGTCGATGAGATAGCTGACTGTTGACTGTATTCATTTTCCTCTTTACATTCACAGCAGATGCTGTCTTACGCGACGTAGTAAAGAAATCATCTCTATGGCTCCTTTGTTCTCGCATTGAATTACCACCAATCACCAAAGATGCACCACTAACGAAAGTCGACTTGTGTGGTGTTTTATCGGCGTTTGCTCTATCGCTTATTTCCGATACGGGCGATGACGCATGCAAAACCTGTTCATTCGCGATTATAGCAATTTCAACGCGCTGTAGACTTCGCTCTAGAGCAAACATTCGTTTTTCAATCTTGTCTTCAAAATCTTTAGATTTCTCTAAATTGAGTGCTGTTATTGTCCTACAAACGGTGTCTTTAGTATTGTGGTGAACGCCTTCATTCGATTGTCAACAGTTGAAATACGAACATAACAAACAGATGGATGTTTCTCGTCGTTAACAAGCCGCACACAGTCATCAGTCAAATCATTATCACATGACGCGCGTTAACGAAACCCGCAAAAAGCACATTTAACCGAAACGCTATCAACGCTTACCGGGGTTAAACATTTGATGCAGAGGTCACTTGGATTACGTGTCGCGGTCACAGCTAGATCGATCGATTTCTTTGTTTGGGCGGTGAACCTCGTTACACGTTAGTACATTTACGTGGCTAGCCAGTTGATCGATAATTGGTGTTTTGCGAGTTGAGTGAGCCGCCTGTGGTTGCTGGCGTGGTTTCGGCATTAAGCAAATAATCCGATATAACTCGGTGATTACAGAAGGAAGAATATGGAGCAAGGTGTCAAAACCCGTAGCTCAATGTGATTTTTCTAATGATTGCATAATCCACGGGGTGGCATGTTCTGCGAAAATATTTGTACGCATGAACAAATAGTCCTTTTCCGTCAAAACTGGTAACTTTGCTGTAATTCGGCTTGCGCGATCGAAAAGTCTGAAATCCGATAGGCGTCGTTGAGTGGTAGACAGAATATTTTAAACGTTATATATCCGAGCAGATGCAACGAAGATATGGACAGAAATGTCAGAGCAACAAGGAGTACGACCGCACTCGTAAACGTTTAAAAAAGAGGAAAATTGTAACATGTCAATTCTTTATAAAATCAGTTCAAATTTCTTTGACAATTTCGCGAACGCTTCGAGATGAATTATGTATACTCATATATCTGAAATTATTTTTGCAAAATTTCAATGTGTTGTCATACTTAAATACACGGAAAGCCGAGTAACATATCATTTCCAAAATAATATTTCAAACTAATTGCGAAAATGCATTTTGTTCTGGCCAATGAATAGGATTTGGTTGAGAAATAATTCCGTATACAAATTAGGTCATTAGAATTTGTCAAATATAAATATCTGCGTTAAACTGTTATTCGCAAATATCAGGAGCCACTCGCTAAAGCTTAAAATAATTAATCATGTGACAAGGTCGTTCAATCTAGGCACGCCAAACTTCACACTGCTTTGGAAGTATTGATCGTTTTGAATCAAGTGAACATAGCTCACCGATTTGAATCAATATAGCAGCTTGGCTTCATTAGTTTGGCTCAGTAGCTTGGCTTCATTTGCGTTCATCCAATTGGCTAATTGTATTATATATATTTGCTTGTTTATGCTTCTAGCTGTGCAAACATATATTGCTTCCAAAAACGTGTTTTTAGTTGACGCCCTCTGATTCCCGGTTTGATGGATCGAATGGAACGCCACGGAAGGCACTTTCAGATCACCCGGTTTCGTGTGAGCTTATTGTCGGTTAAAATGTTTCATGCTGTAAATGTGACTTGTATCACCTCTGTTTTCGATTGATCCCTATGAAATATCGAAACGTTTCACACTTAATTGCAGAGAATCTGATTAAATGCAGTTAACACTCAAGCTTCACAATTCGCCGTGATTCTGTTATTAATTTCGCGTCCTTGAACGAATGAAGTTTCAATGTTAACATCATTTCAAAAGATGCTGTGAATGGAGTATATTCAGTACTTCGATAAATAAGTTGCGCTTGCAAGCGCCTGTCGGATAAGGTTTGTCACGACAAATCATTTCAGTCACTTATACCTATACACATGGAGATGGGGTGAAACACGTAACCATGAACAAAAATGCCAAATTGGATGAATTTCCATCGCACACACGCTCCTGATCGTACTGTCCCGACCTGATGAGTGTAAACAGCACGGAATCGGTCTTGGGGTGTGTGTGTGTGATGGAAATGCACGCAAATGAGTATTTTGGTTTATGGTTTTGAGTTTAACCCCATTAAACATGTGTTTGGACATATGTGATTGGAGAGGTTGGTCGTAGCAGCCTTATCTAACGGTGGCATACAAGCGCTACTTGTTTACCATCCCTCCACTGTTTCAAGCGCATGCGGATCCTGATTGTGTTGGCCCTACCTGATGAGCGCAAGCAGCACGGAATCGGTAATGAGGTGTGCGTGTGTGATGGAAATGCACGCTAATGAGTATTTTGGTTCATGGTTTTGGGTTTAACCCCATTAAACATGTGTTTGGACACGTAATTGAACAGGTTGGTCGTACCAGCCTTATCCAACAGTGGCATACAAGCGGTACTTATTTACCATTCTTACACTGTTTCAAGCGCATGCGGATCCTGATCTTACTGTCACTACCTGTTGAGTGTAAACAACACGGAACCGGTCGTGGGGTGTGCGTGTGTGATTAAAATGCCTACAAATGAACATTTTAGTCTTTTTATGTTGGTTTATGCTCTGCTCAATGATTAAATAATTATTGTAGTGAAAAAGGACAAACAAATGCATGCATCAAAATATTGAAAACAGCGCCATTCCAAAAAACACATATGAAAACAGTAATTCACTTCGTGAACGGTAACAACTTTGAAGTCTTCTTTGTCTACGCCGGTGTGATTGAATGAATACAGTAATCCATAATACTTTATTTCACTTCAGAGTAACATATTGTGACTTCAAAGTTTTACATTGACTCTCCACCCACCAATGTTCCAAAAACCCGCAGAACTCATCACAAATTCAACATCTGATAATGACAAACAAATCAAAAGTGGTCATATACAGTGTGACAGCAATTTGTGCAACTATGTTCTACCACAATTTAAAATGTCATGGTTATTATATACAGGAAAGGTGATACGTTAAATCCTAATAGAATTAAATGTGTTTTAACACATTTCATAGCACCGATTGAACTTCTGCACTGGAGCAAACCAAAAACGTTCATTTGCATCCGACAATCGATAATTCACTAAGATCAATAAATCATGCGCATGTGCCAACATGTGCGAATTCTTTGCAATGGGATCACTTCTAATCGAGTATTTTGTTTTGTTGAATTAATTAGCGAATGATCACCTAGGAAGTCAACCTGAATGGGAATACGTGGAAATTACACTAAAACGCGACCCCGAAGCACCTGGGGGGTTTGGATTCAGTGTGGCCGGAGGAGCTGATTATCCCGTGGCAGACGGGGATCCTGGAATTTATGTGAGAAAAATCGAGCCAAATGGTTGTGCATTTTTGGATGGTCGTTTACGGTGAGTCAAAGAAGCGAGCGATTCATGAATTGTAACATGAGTAAAGCATGTCGGGCACAAGTGAAAGTTCATATGCAGTCTGATTAACGGCAATGCATAATTTGTATCATTTATTTTACCGCAGCGTTGATGATCAAATTCTAACCGCGAATGGCATACGCTTGGAATATGTGTTCAATAATGAGGCTGTTCAAACTATGAAACGAGCTGGCAATAAGCTACACTTGGTGAGTTTTATTTTCGTTAATATTCATCAATTGGATCAACATTTTCGAATGGGATATATATCTATGTACTCGTGAAGTTAGCTGAGCGACATCGGTTCCTTGATCTCAGCGAAAAGAACACGTATCTTGTGTGTCATTTTGACATAACATACACGAACCGTGGAGCAATAGGTGCGTAGAACAAAATCTACCATGAACTTCTCTCTGTTATATTGAGTAAATTGAGCAGCGATATGGTAGTTCTTGTTAGAGTTTTAAATTCCTGGGTTTTGTCTAAATAATGCCGTCTGATAGCTACTTTACTTATTTTACTATTGTACGACTATCTCGTCCTGGAGAATGAGTCGGATTCAATGAAGTCTTGGGAATTTGGGTACAAAGCGGCGTTCCCAGCACCACTCAGCGTTTGTTCGAGTCAGCTTCTATAGTCTTTGCACAACCAAGTGCGACCTTCAAGGCAGCAGGGAGTTGCCAGAAAGAGGTGGTGTGCACCTTGTGGATAAATTGCTGATGTCCGACGATCGAATGAAAAACAAAGATAGATTGTTTTCTGTCTCTGATGATCAATACCTATATCTTTCCTTTACAAACGTCTGATACAACAAGCTCTAATTAGCTACTTGACGTTTCCCAGCGCAGCGAATTCCGGCATATCTTGGCCATATTACAATTAGCAACATATGTTAAAATAATGTTAAAAACTCAGGTCTCCAAGGTGAATTATGATTGCGGTCTTGTATGCGTTTTATTCTGCTTCCAGTTCCAAAGCAGCACAAAATTAACTCGGCGCACACCAAACAACCCCGCTTTCTTTTTGCTTGAATTTCTTACCCGATGCAAGAACACATTAGCACTTGCCTTACCGAAAGATGGATCAAGCAATCTAATTTCACACTGGCTTCCTTTCAGCAAACACGCAAAATTCTGCGCCAATTAACGTTTAAGTCTATTGTCAGTGAAAGAACCTATTGCTCTCTACATGTTCCATCATGTTGTTTGATCATTACTTAAGTTTTAAAGTTCCTAGATGCTCTGAAGGATTTCGGAATCTTACTCTGATAGACCCTACGGTGTGATTGGAAATCTCATTGGGGTAAATGCGGATTGAACATGGAGAGACGATCGGCAATTAGCAACATGCAACGGATTTTATATCTCATGAATTTTCGTAGGTTTAAGCAACAAGATATGATTTAAATAATTTCCGAAACAAACCTTCATTGGAGATTAAATAGATTAAACGAACCACTTCGTGAGATCGATATTGAGGAGAAACGACGAGCTTTTGGTCAGTTTTGGCGAAATAGCGTTGTTGATGAAGCTATACGGTCACTTGCAGTAGTTTTCTGATTGACAGAGCGCATGAATTTCATGCTTCACTACATTCTTAATTGCGTGCCCATTCCTTTTAGGATGAACTACTTCTTGGTAAGTGGGCGGTTATATTGCCAGCAAAAGGTATTTGCAATAGGTGTTAGCATATATGTATATAGACTACTTTGAACCCAAAGCACTGAGCATTGAAGACATTTTGCCCAAGATGCGGTACGTTGATGACACGCTTGTCATCATCAACGTAGCAGTCTATAAGCAAGTCAGATACTCGAATTAAGGTTACAAATAATTGAATCCAGCGCAGTTACTCTATCCTTTCTAGTTTGCATGGAAATATGCATTGGGAAAACTACACTAAAACTACGGTCTATTGTAAAGCAAACCGACAACCATATCTTCCTAGACTACACTTTGCTCATTTGAAAGCGATATTTAAATATAACATATGCTGTCAACCCCCTCTTTTCTATAAACGAGGCAATTACCGTGAAGTAATATTCTCATCATGCTCATCCATGTCGTTCACGATTGGGAGACCTGTTATTCGAATAGATTTAAAGGTGTCAACTGAATAGTTTGACACAATCCCATACAAGAAACAAAAACTAGCGAGCCCTCGTTAGGTTCACCTTATACAAACTTGGTTTCGAGCTTTGAGTAGAATTTTAAAAACGTGGTGTCAATACATGTAAATATTGTATTCAAACTCTCCGAAGAGGATACCGCCGAAGAAGTTCCTCATTCGCAACATGGACTCGACAACCCCATCGGCCCATGATAACAACACGAACACGGCCAGGCTAACACTACCCTATATCAAGCATATCTCGAAAATTACCGCACGAATACCTACGCCCACTCGGAATTAGTTTGTAGCACACAAGCCAGCTTCGACACTGAGA
>JACCGJ010023668.1:0-13789 GCA_013407085.1 Atriophallophorus winterbourni | reverse complement strand
CGAATGATATACCTGAAATCGTACGCAGAAAAATCATTTTATTTGCGGATGACATCAAAGTCTGGACTAGCATACGCACCATAGAAGATTGCAAAATTCTCCAAAAAGATCTCGAAGCACTTCATAATTGGTCCTTGCGGAACTGCTTACCATTCAACATCCAAAAATGTGAAATGTTAAACGTCGGTAAATCATTCGAATTCACATGCACTCTGGGATCTCAGCAACTTTCATGGGTTACTGAAGAGAAAGACCTGGGCGTGTGGATTAGCAGCAACCTGAAGTCTTCACGGCACTGTTCTGTTGTATACAAAATGTCCTGCCAAATTTTAGCATTGCTCAGAAGTATCTTCGGTCGTTTCTCAAAGCAGATACTCCCACGTATAATTAACACCTATATCAGACCAACAATGGAGTATGCTTTTCAAGCATGGTCCCCATGGTTACAAAAGGGAGCATGACCTTGCTGCACGGGTATAACCACCTGCGCTCAAAACTGGTGATCGGGCTATACAACAGGCCATACGAGGAGCGGATTGCAACACTTAACCTCTTTGACTTTTCGTACCGTCGTCTCAGGGTTGACTTGATCCTGCTTTTCAATATTCTGCATACAGTGGATCACCCACTCGAACACCTGTTTCATCGGCAAGAAGCACGTGGTAGCAGATCGCATGGATACAAGTTAATTATTCCACACTCCAGATCAAATTGTCGAAGGTTTTTCTTTGCTGTCATAGTCTGTTTTCTATGGAACTCCCTGCCCCCACATATCATTTGCGCAACAAGCCTGAACATGTTCAAGGCTGAACTTGACAAGTATATGTTGACCAAACCCAACCTTGCACCTGAATACAAGTGCTGACTTTCCATATGTATAAAAGATTTGTGTTGTTTTTTTATGAATTCCCTATATTTTTAATCTTTGGTTACTGTAAAGTATTTGCTTTTTGGACCATTAAAACTTTGAATTACTTTGAATCAAAATCATGACGCTATACAATACAAAAATGGTGATAGTAGCGACAGCACCAATTCTCAAATGATAACTCTACTGAACACCAGAGACAAATTTTTTGCCTGAATTTTACCGCTCAACTCTCTTGTCGTTTAGGCTAAAAGGGTTATTGTCATATCGTCCTGTATATTACCTTATATTTTCTCCTGTTTACAAGATACAACTGATGTTATTAGGACAGTGATTACTAATTAGGAATTTAATCTGTAAACAGTCTCGATGAAGAATTATGTTGTGGTGCTCACATCCCCATCCTTTAAACACAACGACCGGTTTCGTGCTGTTTGCATTTATCAGGTAGGGACAATAGGATCAGGAGCCGCATGCGCTTGAAACAGTGAAAGAGAAGTTAACAAGTTGCGCTTGTATACCACTGTTGGATAAGTTAAAGTCACTTTTGTGTATCAGATAGATTCAATTGTATCATCGTAAATATTACACAGTTGCTACTGCACCAATATATGCACACATTTTAATAAATAAACATAAACGTCTATGGTGAAATATTATTCTGGATACATCTTATCCTGGAATTGTATTGTCTTTTATGATAAAATAGCTACCAATTAATTTCTTGATTTCAAATGAAAGTTTCGAATATAAAGTTCTAAATGCTTTTTGCCTTTGATTTAAAAATTCAAACATGAAATTTTGTACACACTTCAAGGTTCCAACATTCTGAATTATTTTCTTGATAAAATGTTGGGACGTCCTTCATAGGCTCCGTCGAATTTTTTTTCCTGCATTTGATAACAATTTATTAGATGTTAGCTTGGCTTATCATCATAAAACCTCTTGCAGATCTTCAGCAGGACAATGCCCTTCACAAATTGTCGAAAAGGGCAAGGTTAATCCAGATTTACGAAGTGTAAGTGCCGAGGGTTGAGAGTAACACAATAGTTTGATCTTATCTACGCGTCTTGAACGCTTCACCTAGAATCACTTTGTGATTCAGGATTCGAACATCGTGGTTCTTTGTACGCACATTATTTAACAGTGGCATTGAAGTCTAACGTGGTTGACCATTTATCCACTGTTTCAAGGCTCACTAAACCTAATCTTACTGTCTCCAGCTGATGACGGCAAACAGCCATTAAACATTAGTGGAGTGTAATTTCGGGGGATGTGAGCAACACATCACTTTGTTCATCCATAAGCGCCTTGAGTGCTTGACCACGAATCACTATGTGATTTTGTGTTTGAACATCGTGGTTCTTTGTACGAACCCTATGTAACAGTGGCATTCAAGTATAACTTTGTTTACCAATTATCCAATTTTTCGAGGCTCACTGAACCTAATCTTTCTCTTCTCACCCGATAACGGCAAACTGCCAGAAACCTCTAGTTGTGCGTCATGATTTCTTTCAATGATTCCGCTTGTTCGCTAACAATCATCAAACCTCGTTTGCAAAACACTCTATTCTGATGATTTTAAAACACCAGACAATATAATATTGGCCACCAATTTAACTCTTCAGCTTTTTGTTTGTATTTACGAATATTCAA
Source organism: Atriophallophorus winterbourni (assembly GCA_013407085.1). Lineage (NCBI taxonomy): Eukaryota > Metazoa > Platyhelminthes > Trematoda > Plagiorchiida > Microphallidae > Atriophallophorus > Atriophallophorus winterbourni. The sequence goes on along the minus strand of JACCGJ010023668.1, from coordinate 11,265 downwards.
TACTAACTCTTCGTATGATAAACACCAAAGTTTTACTCGCAAACGACTGATTGGATTTTCAGTAGAAATTACGGTTAGGGGATGTGGAAAATTCTTCTAAAGTCGTTCTCACACTATCAAATGGTACGATCAAAACGATACAATCGAAATTGCACGACAAAACAACAGAAAAAAAGTTTGATACATTGCGGTGCAAAATGTGTGGGCAATTTAGGATCGGATTTACAGATTAACGATTTAAAAAATACACCAGTTGAAGAACTAATGTTAATGGAGTTCGAGAAAGTTTAGATCAATAGTATTCACCAAACAGTATATATCGTTTACGCTTATATACACTTATATAATGTTTTTTGTTGGCCTCCGTCGGTTTATATCGACCACCGATGTACATCACAAGCGCAAGATTTTGTAGCTTACTTGGATATGTTCTCCGAGCTTGTTGAGTTTGCATCGGACGTTTCGTTGCCAGACTAGGCAACATCTTCAGCGATTGTTGGCAAATTGACTGCTGAAGATGTTGCCTAGTCTGGCAACGAAACGTCCGATGCAAACTAAACAAGCTCGGAGAACATATCCAAGTAAGCTACAACAACGACCCGAGCTACAGATATTCCAAACAATACTAACAAGCGCAAGATTTGTTTCATGCTCCACTGCTTTTATAATGAATAAACAGTCCGATTCGTACTGTTCGGACCGAACTTACACGCCACTATCGGTTTCTCTCTGTTTGCACTCACTAGGTGGATATAATGAGATTAGATTCAGTGAGCCTTGGTGAAAAAGTGGTTAACAACGTTAGGTTTGGGCGCTACCGTTTATTAACTTAAGGGTTATAGTCTGTAATTACGGGTGAAATGAGCAAAACATTAATGCGGTCATACAACGAACCCTATTCAACAGTAGCATGCAAGTATAACTATGTTTACCACTCTTCCATAGTTGCAAGGCTCCCTGAAGCTAACCTTGCTACGTCTATCAGATGACACCAAACAGCGATAAACCCGTTTTGGTGTGTAGGTACTAGACTTCTGACGTCTAAATCTATTGCTCATGTCGAAAACGATTACCAAATTTCAAAATTTGAAGCTTTACTATTTAATTTAGGAGAATTAAACTTGTGAGGTTGACTTTCTCTTGTATCACAAACAGAAATCTCATTTGTTTGTTGCGGTCTGACTCTGTTATGTCACACTCACGCTGAGGAATCTATGTGTTTGAATGGCCTGATCTTTCACTGAAGTTCAAAGCATTGTTCAGTTGTACCGACCAGTGAATTATATGTTTTAGATATAATTTTTCATGCCTAATAATCAGAGGCAAATCAGCAAAGTGGAACAAATGAAAATCATCAAAAACACTTTTAAAATGACAAAGACCCGCTTTAAAAAGTTTAGAACTTTTGTTTGAAGATTTTCAGATAATCTGATGGTCTTATTTTCTGATTCCCTTTGTACAATCAATTCGGTAAAAAGGAGAAGGGATTGAGTATCCACCAACAAAATGAAAGCAAAAAATACAAATATCAGGGATCGTTTAAAATGTGCCATTCAGGCACAAATTCCTCACATCTTCCGGCAAAGCATTCAATATACATCACAAATCCATTCTTGTTTATCCACGTTGGGATTGGGTAACTAGGTTTAACGTTGAGTTCTTGCTCTGCCGATAACAACTTCGATTTCGACATGTGCATTATTTTCAATCCCCTTGGTGTCACGAATTAGAATTCTTCATTGAAACAAATCATATGAGTTCTCATTGTTTGAAGCATCGTACGGTTACCATTCAATAAGTTTCCGACAGGCTTAGTGTCGTTCGATTCAGTGTTTTAACTCGATTTGTTCCTCACGTTCTATAAAAATCAACAAGAAAGTCACTTCGTTCTTATGTAGTAAAATCTCATATTATAGCAGGAAATTTTGCAGGCCGAACTTGCAGTACAAAGCCGTTTGCAAAAGAGATATGGAAGTTCTTGGCATTGACCACGCGAGCTGTGATGAACTTGCTCCTGACCGCTCACATTACAGTCTTTATGTAGAGCGTCGTCTGACAGCTGAGGATGAGCAGATCCACTTCTTAACTGCTGAATGCAGATCCGCCGCCGACGTGCAACTGACGTTATCATTGCGAGTGCTGCAGGAGACATTGGTCCCTTCGAATCGGACTGTTCAATTATTCGAAAAGCTGTAGAACATGAAAATGCATGCGATTGAGATGTAAGAAAATCGACCGAAGGAGGCCAATTATTAATTAAAGGAACGAGCTGCTTCTCTACGGATAAAATTCGAGATACGATCGTCGATCTACACTTTCGCGAATATAACAAAAGTGTTCCAGCTACTTGGTCCTATAATGTACACCAGTGAATGAGATCATTACGACCTGAGTTTTGTATTATCTTTCTGAAGTATCTCAGAAAGCTTTCCTTGGTCTTACCGTGGAAAATAGGATTTCTTTTGTTTTGCAACTTTCTAAGTGCCAATTAATCAAAAAATGTGTTGATTCTAATACGCAGCTGCCTATTAAAATCTCACCGAAAAGTACCTGCTGTTACGCCTACTACATGACTAATTTCCATGAATTTCCATTAGAATTTACACTAAAATCCCGTACATGAATAATGCAGTTTTCGTTTTTATCCCGTTTGCTTGCATTTCAATGTAACCCTTCAATTGTATCTAGACGAAAAATTCCTGTACAGCATTTGCGTTTTATCTGAACCGTTCGAAATGATCATTCTCGCTAAATAACGGGAACATGGCATATTATTTTGTAAACAAGTGAACATCATTACTTGACGGTAATCTAATCTCCGGTATGATATTAGTCACCAAGTTTATCATGGGGATTTCAGACGTAAACAATGGATGTCCCGAAACTCATGCGGGCATTAAAAGGTTTGCCGTAATAATCGAAATAACAGAGTCGATTTGGCAAATCCGATCATTGATAACTACTGTTGAAAATTCGAGGTCAGCAATCAGCTGTTGATCAAGGTTAAAGAATGGGGTGATAATGAAGAATTTGATTAATTTAAACAAACAATTTGTGGTGAAGAAGGATATTCTGCCACACGGGAAATTTTAATGAACTCGTTTCAAATGCTAAATTTGTATGCTGGGTTTAAAGTGATAATCATATCTTACGCAAAGTTGCCGAAATTTACTACTCTAAAGTGTTCGTCAAAGGTTTTAGTGGAACGTTTTGAGTATTCAATCGAAACATGAATCGAAACATTGTGCGATATTTCGATAAATGCAATGATTGTTGCAAGTCAAGTGCTCAAACTAAATGTAAGAAAATCCCCAGGAGCGGATGGCATCACACCGGATGTGCTCAGGTTCTGTCACCGTCAGCTTTGTGAACCGATCTCCGGCCTGTTTAACTATTCGTTGCTTAAGGGAGTTGTACCGAAAGATTGGAAGTCCGGCGTGATAACATCTATCTTCAAAGACGGCTGCCGATCTGACGCTGCAAATTATCGCCCCGTCACACTTTTACCTGGTATTGCTAAGCTCACAGAACGTATAGTCTCAAAAAGAATGGTTGCACACTTTGAATCACATAATTTATGTTCGCCAGCGCAGCATGGATTCCGATCTCACCGGTCTTGTCTCACAAATCTTCTCATAGCATTAGACGACTGGACGAATTCAATTTTAATTCAATTTAATTTAATTGTAATGGTCTAAAAAGCATATAACTTGACAAAAACCACAGAATAATATGAGAATTACGAATAACATGGGTAGAAAAACGGGATTTGTTTGCTTACTGAGCAATTCAGGAATCAAGTAAAAATCCATTGGACAGAAACTGGTTTCAAAGTTCAAAACTTTTATGGTGTAAAATATGTAGGTTCAAAGTTTGGATTGGTCAACATGAAATTGTCCAAATTCGATTTGAATATATCCAAGTTGGGTGAATGTGCAACATTACAAGGTAGGTAGTTCCAGGTAACGCATACACTTAAGGAATAAAAGTTCCTTCGGCAGTTTAGTCTCGAGTCGGGAATATGTACTGTATAGTCGTGACTCCGGCTGGTTTTGAGTGGTAGTCGCGTGAATAGTTGATTTAGGGGATGGTTGGGGGTATGCAGTATATTGAATATAAGTATCAAATCACCTCTAAGACGGCGGTAGTGAACGTCGAATAGATTGAGACTTGCAATACGATCTTCGTTTTGTTTGCGCTTCAAACCGCGTACGTGCTTGGTGGTCCGATGATATATTCTCTGCAAGAGGCTGATGTCCTCCTGTAGCCAGGGTGACCAAGCCCGAACCGCATACTCCATGGTTGGCCTCAAGTAAGTATTAATTATTCGAGGAACGATTTGCTAAGTGAAGCTCTCAAACACGCGTTTTAGCAGTGGCAGTACTCCTGACGTCTTTTCATAGACAGCTGTGACGTTATGTGACGGTTTCAAAGTGCTGATCACCCACAAACCCAAGTCCTTCTCCTTGTCAGTTCTTTCAAGAATATTGGAACCAAGGAGTTGGATAGAAGTTCTTGCATTCACGTCTGCTACCTAGACATTTCAAAAGCTTTTGACAGAGTCAATCATCATTTGCTTTTTCAACAACTGATGCGTTTATGAATATTTGATTCACTCCTCTCGTAGTTTTGCGACTATCTGTCAGTTCGCCACGCCCGAGTTAAAGTTAACGGAGCGTTATCCCAAACGTTCTAAACCACCAGTGGAGTCCCACAAGGGTCTGTGCTAGGCCTGCTCTTCTTTTCGCTGTACATAAACGATTTACCCATCTTCATATCGTCTAAAATGGTCCTGTTCGCGGATGATATGAAAATTGGGACGCCAATATGTTTAGCAGAGGATTGTGAGAAACTGCAAATGGAATTGGACAGCGTGTCGAATTAGGCGGCCATGAATGACATGTCATTCAACATACAAAAATGTAAGATGCTCCATCATGGCAAGAATGTTCCTTGGACATATCGATTGGGAACTGAAAACCTAGCATGGAGCTCGTTAGAAAAAAGTCTTGGAGTGTGGATTAGCGGGAACCTGAAGAGCACAGCGCACTGACAGAACATATATCGACGGGCAAACAGATTGTTAGGTATCTTTCGAAGAATATTTGGAAGATTTTCTCTGATAACGTTACCAAGGATAATGAACGTCTACCTTCGCCCTACGATGGAGTATGCGGTAGAGGTCTGGGCTCCTTGGCTGCGAAAAGACATTGCTCTCTCCGATAAAATCTATCATAGAGCAACAAAGTTAGTGATGGGTCTTCGCAATGTGCCGTACACCGGAAGAATGCGACGTCTCGTTCTATGAGACTTTACCCAAAGGAGGATACGACACGATATTATTCTGACATATAGAATTATGTCTACTGAAGGACATCTACTAAAACACTTGCTCGATGTGTGGGATGGGAAAGTGACACGCGGACACACCTTATCCATTTAGGTTCCAAGTTCCCGTATTGACTGTCGGCGCCATTGTTTCGCCGTATATGATATATTTCTTTGGAATTCCTTACCCCAACATGTGGTGGACTCTCCTCGTCAGGCGGCGTATAAAGCGAACTTGGATTTACATATGCAAAAGAATAACATTCGTGAGCCTTACATTTGATATTCACAATTGCTTTTATACTATTGTAATTTTCATGTTTTAATTCATACCGTAATCCGGTGGTGTTATAAAGTACTAACTTTTTTAACCATAGATCCTTGAATCTTGAATTTTATACCAGGCTTGGCGCCGATTGTGCGTTGATAATGGAACTGATATCCTGTGCAATCGGTTTTAAAAATTTATGGGTAACGTTTCACTTCTTTCACGGAATCTTCAGCATATAAAGCGCTCCGCAATCTAGCGAAAACAAGTAATTAATATTGACTGTTAATAGTTAAAAATTTATTTCACTACAAAGTTAATAGTTGAATACATTTTCCGAGAAGTCGAAATAAAACTCGTCTTCGGCAACTCAGCGAAGCTTTTACGGTTATTATTGACAAAAACTTTGCTGAACTATGCGTGGAAATAGCAATGCTAACCCCGTGGTTCAAACAGTGAAGTTTCATAGTGGTGTGTAAGGGATGGGGATGTGAGCAAAAGATTACTTTGGTGAAGCTTCATGATATTACGGTGAGAAAATCTCCCAAGTCAACGAAGCAGAAGTAATAAGAAAGCATAGGATTGAACCCAATTAGTTCTACACTTTTACGGATGTCATTCACAGTGTCGACTAAGGTTGACCGTGTTCACATAAGTCAATTGATGAGGAGGCATACCGTATTAGGCGAATTGACAACTGATCATGATCATGCCTACACAGAATGAATCACACAGTGTTTACGTTAGGTTTCTAAGCGTTCAGTTCCAAACAGATGTGGTGGTTAGGATGACATTTAGTCATGTCCAATTTACTGATGATCATTCTAGGTTTAAAGAAGCTTGTGCAAGTAGTGAAACGCTACCCAAAAGCAGAACAAATCATATGCATACAGATTTTTTTATCCGACATCTTTTTGAAGAACGTTAAAATTAGCACGTATATACGTGATGCTAATTGATATAGAACGCCTATGTAACAGTTTATTAGTTGCTTTACGACCGGATATCACCATCCATAATTCCAGATTTCCAAACAATGTTGAACAGAACTCGATTTTTTTCACTTGCAGTGAACTGCTTTGTTAGATCATCAAACCAAGCTCAAGGTCAAAACAATGTTGAACAATGTTCGATAATCGAATCGAGTATACCATTCATGATGAACCAATCCGCACTTAGCAATATTTCGAATCAGTATTAAATTTGGACCAATTAAAAGACATTTTGTCCCACCAATCAACGCTACCAATTAAAACAAAGTTCGAGCTCATTATAACAAACGGTACTAATTAATAACCAATTGCGTTCACAGGTTTCCTGCAATCGGAATGGACGAATCACAGTCCAACAATTCTTGGTGACCTCTTTCGATCGATATCAATCATTGTGGTTAATCGATGGCGCGTGATTGGCTTTGCACGCAATGCAATGCATCAAAAAAACGAACCTGAACATGATTGATCGATTTATGTTATGCATTTTATATAATATGAAACACAGAAAGAAACATCCATTTCTGATCGATGCGGTAGAAGTTCTAGACAATTTACGCATAAAAGAGAAACGGTTATTAGATAAAGCTGATTTATGAACACTTAATAAACGAGATTAATCAATTTCTTTTTTTTGCATGTGAAACATACTCACATCGTCTGCTTCCACGGTGTCAAATATTCGCTTGATGGCCGATTACTACAACTCTTCTATCTTCGTAGAATATACTAAACGATAGAACTGTAATTAACATTGTTGCAAACATAGCGGAGAATATTTATATCAATGGCGTAATTTCATGTATGCTTCCTAATTTACGAACAATCTATTCACTTCGAGATTCCCCTCCAAAGCTAAATTTAACAGAGATTTTCATGGGAAAATATGAAGTATAACATAGCCGCAGTTCCCGTCAACTGCTGATTGAGGAAACTGGGGCAACACTAGGTTTCTCATTACTAATCTTCTTCTATTTTCATTCTGATTTATTGTGTGTATGATTATATTTCATGCTGCCCATTTGCGATATTTCTCATTATATCTTCCGTGCCTCTTCGCAAACGTTACTCCATCTACCCAACCAACTAAATGCATTATTTTGGGTACCAATATATATCTTATTATCAGTAGCTGACTTTCAATAGTGTCTGAAAATGTTACCAAGCTTCTGTGTTCATCACATTCCAATCAATAGTATGTGTCGTACATATGAGTTGCAATTTAATAAACAACCGCAAAACACTAAATTGAGACCGTGGAATTTCATTTCATTTGAACTTTCAGCTCTGAGATTATTTGCCAAAATATCGTAGATGTATATATTGTTTTGTGTTGGCATCCGTCGGTCGATAAAGACCCTGGATCTACATCACAATCTCATGATTACATCAGGCTTCTCAGCGTATCGCGTGACTAAACGGACCGAATCTGGAAGAACAATCAATTCTGCAGTGATTATGTGGTAATGTAATGTTTGGTAGATCATTAATTGTTGCCTGCCGATGGCGAGATTTACGTTCAGCAGCCAAGAGCACGATCTGTTTAGCCTCAGCTGGTAGATGATAACTTACTCCGTGTCTTCAACGTAAGCGGTAAAATTCAAGTTCTTCCAACCGTGATAGGGTGAATGCCAAGAGATTCTTTAATTTTTATTTCACAAAGTTATTTGCATCGCCATCACGGTATGCTTGAGGTCGACTGCCTGATTTTAACTCACCTTAGAGTAGATCTTTTGGAATACGACCATGTTTTAGTCAGTACACATGCTACTGAAGCCGATTGACCGAGTACTGCCTATAGCTCTGAACGCTACGAGGGGGACTGTTCTTACCGAATCGGACGTTTTAGTATTTCAAAAGCAGAGGACCATGAAAACTCCATGCGCTTGTGATGTACATCCATGGTCGACATCGAACGAATGAATCCAACAAAAACTCGATCAATCCACCTTAGGTGGCGCTGTAATAGTAGTAGTACTAGTAGTGTGGAAAATCATGGGTGCAGTAGCTGTCAGTGTATATATCTCTGTATTGTAATTCACATGAATGATTCATATGTTTATTGACGTGTAGTGAATACACATCAATCGTTCTGATCTTGACTTTTCTACAGTGTGGTCAGATGCAGTGAGCCATAAACATTGGTATAGTGATACGCGAATATATATTTAAAGTTCATTGTTACATAATGTTGGTAGGAAGATCAACGGTGTTCAAAGACGAAATCACATCGTAATTCCTGGTCAATCGTTAGAGGCCCAGTTGACTGACCAAAGTTTTGTGTTGCTCACATTCCTCTTAGTTACACACCTCAACGGACAATCAGCCAGGAACCATTTTGGAAATATACGCAAAACATATCAAATTAAAATATCAAAGGCTTTGGTTTATCCTAAACTCAAACATTACATTCAAATTTCAATTCATATTTTCATTCTCCATCAGTAGTATATTTCGAAAAGTAGCATTTGCTTTAGAATTGAATCCTCGTTGACTTGATGAGATGTTTCCACAGTAAAGTACTTGGCACAAACGTGGTTTGTGACCTTGATGTGCTCTGGTAACTCAGTCGTCCCTAAAGCGGAGGTTTGTTGGCTAAAATCAACAAAACACAAGCTCACTTATGAGATATTTCGGACTATCCCATCACTCCAGAAATGAGTACATGATTCCGAAACTAACCATCACTGTCAAACTTTCCAACCAGTGTTCGATAATCCAATGTTTCATGCTGACGAAACATGACATGATTAATGAACATGGGCAGAAGAAGTGTCTCGCAAAAAAATAAATACAATCGCTTTTGTGGTACACATGCCATTTTTGAATCATTTAAATTGCATCTAATTCTAAATTCCACGAATACGTTCATGGAGGTAAATTTGGCCAAAACTAGTCCTGTACAATTCACAATTGTGCGTTATATGACTAGCATTCGTAGTAGTTGCACAAATTTTCAACACAGATCAACATCAAAGCAGACTTCTCGATTCGAAATGAGGAGATAAACCATGGCACTTACAATTCATATAAATAAACCAGTCATGGGTTTAACTAAGATACTCATTTGTATGCACTTTCATCACACAGACACACACAACAGGTCTCTAACCTTTTGAACTCAGTACGTAGTGAGAGTACAATCAGGTTCTGCATGCAATGAAATTGGGAAGCATTGTTAAACAAGTTGCGTTGTGTAAGCTTGGATGTCCTCGTGGGCTAGATTTTACGCTAGTACAGTTCTGTAGACCATATAACAGTTCTCACAACAATTGTAGTATCTCAGCAGGCAGAATCACATCGGAGTGGATGACCTACCAGCAATAATGAATATTAATAAGTAATGAGTGCTTCTAAAGTGTTAAAGTTTCCCAACGGAACTAACAATGACAAATAAACTAATGTCAAAACAACCCAACGAGTTCTGTACAAATTACACGTAAAAATGTTCGCAGAAAATGTGCACCTATAATATCAGCGCTCGTCCTCGTTCAATAAACAGTTTCTTTTGACAAAACGGATCTCTGTTACGAGGACGTTCTGGCCGGCAGTACGACGTATTTTGATCAAGTGTTTGAGGGAGCTTGATGTTTAAGGAAATCGCCATGCAGCGAGTGAGAATTATCATTGAGGTTATTACTCATATGTTGATCGCAATGACGAGAATGCTGTTGCATGATTATTTCAAGTATGCCATGAGAAACAGAGCTTGAGTGAGGCGACCCTGATACAACACAAAGTCTTGTAAAAAGTGCCTGGAACACGGCGGGTAAATAGTACGGAGTATGAGATAATACAAAAGAGAAACCAGCTTAGATTTCTCGCCAAGAAAACTAGGACGAACAACGTACAATGAAAGCCTATGAATTTCAGTAAGTAGTGAATAGAGATGACGAGCCTAAGTAATTTTGTCGGGAATGGTGGAGACGTGTTTCATCACCGGCCTACTGCCACTTTCTGTAGTCACCCGACGCAGTTTTTATACCATCAAGAGTGGTGACCATGGGCAAAGCATCGAAACGCAGAATCATTTCAACGGTTAAGTTAATTAATTACAATTCTGAAATCAGAAAACATTACCACAGGATTTCCGTTTGGCTAAGCTACCAGTCCCTTTTCAATGCACCAAGGAACAAGATTATCAATAATAAGCAGGCAGTATGGCTTCGATTGTTCCTTTTTACCGATTGCAGCTGATCTTGCTGTATATCCTTCATCTACAGTATTTTATCGCTTTTTCATTGATTGTGTAAACCAAGTTTTACCAACACTGTAAACCAAAAGTAAGGATTCAACTCTACTTGATTAGCTCTATTCATTTTTCTCAACTTACATTCACACTTTGACTCACGTCAACGTAAATTGTTTTCATTCTCAAGGTACTTACTGATCGAGCATATATTTGTCATCTCCCTCCCATTCAGAATCTTTTACACGGAAACCCAAACATGATAACCAGGATCGCAAAACAAAGAGACGGACAGAACCTTTGTCGCATTGTGTCACACCTCCGAATGTTGGATGCTTGGCGAATTGACCTAGATAATCCAATCCGCGCAAACAAAGAATTGACCGTTCACCTACAATAATGTCCCCAAGAATGTTGGAGAAAAAGGCACAGGAGATGAAAGGTTTATCGCGGTAGCCAAAAGCGTGCACGAAGGTACAGTGTAGCAA
>JACCGJ010023667.1:0-12009 GCA_013407085.1 Atriophallophorus winterbourni | reverse complement strand
TAAGCCTGGGCAACCTGATAGTATCTTAGCCCACGTGCAGTCTCTGACTGTGCGGCACTTTGCCTGGATCAGGCTTGTGCTTTCATACCATACCATACCATTACGGCAAAGCACAAGTCTGGTATTTGTACTTGGTAGCACAATGTACCTCTGTTGAAAAAAGTGAATGCATGTAGCTAGCTGGTTCAAGCGTTTCGATTTATCACAGAATTTTGGGCTGAGCGATAAAGCCTCTAATTGTACCTTACTCAATAGGAGATCCTATAAGTCGTGAACAAATTGTTCTTGTTTCGGTAAACGAGATGCAAAACTGGATATGTTGTTAGTGTGAAAGTGAAGCCCGCGGATATAGTGGGGACAAATTCGTGTTCGGTGGGGGGGATGAAAAGCATCATGAAAATCTGGAAATATGTGGATATAGGAACTCGGCCTCAACTTCCCTGTTCGCTTGGTCAATGCAAATTATCTAGCAAACGATTCCGGGCGTACCGCTTTCGAAGATAAGTTCACGTTTGCATTTCGGAAATTCAGCGCAAGGTTAACAGTTCGGACTCAAAACAAAATTTATCACGTTGCACACGACTAATCGCATGTATCAAAAAACGACCCAGGCAAATTATAACTCAGTCCAGCATGCGATTGGCATGACATGGCATGAAAGCACAGGCCCGATCAAGGCAAAGTTCCGTACAGTCAGAGACTGCACGTGGGCGCAGATACTACCAGGTTGTCCAGGCCTAGACAGATATGAGAAAAGAAATAGAGATGGTAGTGAGACTCCAGCGTGTTTCAGCGTGCAGCTTACTACCGATGGCCAATCAATTTAGCAGGCGATTGCTTATTACTTGTACCGCTTTACGTAGCCGAAACCGAGGATACGAATCAGAGCTGTGATATCTGGGGATCTGATAATAAAAGACTGCGCCCAAACAGGTAGAAGCAGTAGTCCGCGCATTACAACCACGTCAACCAATAATTGAAAACCAGTGGTTACGTGTCAGATCGTTAAAACCGAAATAACTACGTCCATGGGGTGGAAAATGAAGCTGCGAAACATAAAATCGCCAAATGTGTGCAGCACTGCTTCGTAGAAAATGTGATATGGTGCATGTGCCAAAGACAACAATTAATATTTTCGCAAAACAATTTCAACACTTGGTCACGAAAGTCACTTTATTGAGAAAATATACTTGGTAAAATCGGCTAACGGGGAAGAAAGATGGAGTGTACAAAATACGATATTGATAAAAGTTTAGCTAATTGCCGAGTTCGGGTCTCAACTCCAATATCCGGAATGGTAACAAGGCAGTGACGAATCTATCAAAAATACAAAAGAACGAACAATTTCATGGTGACGTAGGTCCAGTTGAAGTATCCAGTGGCAGTTGTTGACCTGAAACAGAAAAGTGGAATCTTAGGGTGTTAAAATAAAGCAAACATTCGTCACTGTTCAGTTTGCAGAGTATCATCGAATATAGATCAAGCTTGTAAGGAGAGATTCCTGTCAAATAAGACTGGGGATAATATGGCTTTCAAATCACAGATACTAATGGCTCGATATTTGTCTTGGACAAGGAAAGCACTTGGAGATGGAAACAAGATCGGAGGACATCAATCTTTGTAGAAGTGTGTGTGAGCGATAACACTTAAGACAGATCGATGAAGAACGAGTACCATTCCGGAAGTAGACTGTTCGCGTCGAGACATATACTATTGTGTAAATTTCCGATCGCCACACTTCATTCGCCGTGTGATGGTCATGGCATGGGCCATGTTTTTCACTGAGGAGAGCAGCACGTAGAGCACTAAAAGTGTTCATAAACGCGTTATCAATGGATTCTGTCTATCGCTTGAACGTATCGCCAGTCTCGGGAAAAGCGTTTGGTTAGTAAGCACATGCACACCGAGTTAGCTAATCAAACTAAGCGAGGATATCCTTTCATTTGAGATTAATTTAAACCATCTGGAAATCGAAAAGCATACAATTTGAAGGCTGTTGTCTTCAACGCTTAATTTTGAACTTGTTAGTTTTATTTATGAAATTGTTGCTTAAACAAAACTGCCGATTTTCGCAGCTTCGTTGCAATGATGCGATGTCCACAAACGGCGAGTCAAGCGGTGGATGGCAGGAAGCGACGGGCACCAAAAGTAAGAGTATTCGCTCAACCGGGGCTCTTTGGAATGATAAGCCTCGTTCAGACAAGTACTCAATAATCACGACTTCAGCGCTCTGTTCAAGTTGAAATTTAGCGAAATCGAGTAATTATTAGATATATTAGCTTTCCTCGTGTGTTGCAATCGACAGATGTCAACAAGAGGACTTTTATGGATCGTAATATGAAATACGGCTAATTATTAGTGTTATGTAATACTGGAAGGACGGCCTTCATTGACGTTGACATTACCACTGCGGAAAAACAATGAAATCTTACGGATGATGGTTTTCATTACAAAATTGCCTCTTTCGCCTTCGTATCATGCGGAGCGGATGATGCACGGAGCTGAGATTTATATGTTGGCAGTGTTATACAGCTACTGTGGCGCATCTTTTCCGGAAACCTTGATTGACATGGGATTGTTGTTGGCCTTTTTTGGTCGATGTACACCGTAGATGTGCCTCTACAGAATATCATCACGATAATCGGAAAGATTGCAAACAGTGAGAGTACATTGCAGTATTTGATCGCACTAAGTGAAACTAGATGCGGTCCTAGAAAGTTGTCTAATGAATCGCAATCGTAGCCTCCCAGTCGTCAATTGTTATCTAAACGGATATACTTTGGAAAAAATTTGTTGTAGTACTGCTTAGGTCCCGAAAAAGTTGTGAATTTCGAACCAATTGATACCTTGATATATAGTCTGGGCAGGTATTACATATACGCTGCAGACATGAAGGTTTTCGATCGTTCAGTGCGTCTGTGTTGCGCAGGTAGTCTGCTTTAGGAATGCAAGCTTCGTACCATTCACTAGAGTTGAGCGAACCAAACACAACACACATAGTGTGACTGACTGAGATGTTCAACAACACCATTAAAAATGTCTTTCGCGCTCAACTTACCAGTAGACCGGAGGTACACGGCAGAAAAGTACTTCGGTGGTAAACAGCCTTCTGCGTCACCTTCGGTGAGGATGACACCATTGCGAGATTGATAAAACTTGAAGCCATCACGCAAAGCTTTATCCAGATCAATGTATATCAATACTTGCACGTTTTTTCGTATACCACTTATAACGTCCGAGTCACCTGGAAGACCAGGTGCGAAATGAATGTGGGTACGTGACATGCGTTTCAGGCCTTCTTGGCGGATAGACTGCCAGTTTTTCAGATATGTCCCATGGATGACAGTGGGGAAGATTTCGGGGATTTCGATCGGTAACAGATCGAGGCCATCAATCTGAGAATGAGTACAATCAATTACACATGAATCTAAAGTCTAATCAAGCATCATACATTTACGAGGGTTTTGAGTGGAGTGAGATACTTCGGTAAGACACACAGTTTGTTCATTAAAAAATTGAACTTTAAAGGAGCGAATTGCGAAAAAATGCAAAACTAGGCAAAATAAAAATTGTCGATTCTCTTAGTTAACACAGTTAAATCTCAAATAGCGTTTCCAGAAGAATTATCTTTCTTCACATGTAATCTGGTAGGCACACTTCGATTTAATAGGCTTTATGAAGCAATTAAATGATTCTTGAAAAATATAGCCGACGAAACGATGTTAAAATGTAACTAAAAATAGCTGAAAGAGGGATGTTCTGACCAATCAATGTAATGTAGTGTTGGGTGAGTGTATAAATTCTTATTTGTTATTACGTAACCTATTTAAGTAAGAGTTGTACCACGATCTAGAGTCAAGACGATCTGGTGAAAGTCGACGGGTCAAATCAAACCTAGACTAAGCATGCAAAGTGCTAAATTTACCTGTACACTATGACCTTGCAGGGCTCTTATAAGCAACCTTCCACTCGCAGGTTCTGTCTTCAGTTCAAAACGCTTTTTATCATTGTTATCAACCACACGCTGAACATCATCAATTGTGAATTTTGAAAATTTTGGTTTGTTCAAAAGCTCATCCAAATACAAATATCCACCTAGAAATAAAAGAAAAACTGTACTCACCGGGTAAATATTTCATGTTTAATTTTTCGGCGCCATGACGAAGTATCCAGGAAAGTTTTTTTGAAAGCAGCACGTCCTTTTCCTTTGTAGCACTCATGAGAAATTACTGAAATGGTCGAGCGTACAAATCGAATATAGCAACATGATGTGTCATGACGTATTAAAATTGTTTTCGATGTTGATAAGACTCTAGTTTATTATTGCAAGTCAAATAGGTACAAGTCTGGCAAATATATCATGTACTGTAGCGAGTAAGAAAACACATCAGTCAAATGTTTCCTACGTTATCACAAAGAATCCAAAGCACTCTGATCAAATATAGACGAGTTTCTGGACCAAAGTGTAACGATTTTTGCGTTGGCGTAGGTTTTCAGTCGTACTTAAATTTTCGAACGGCTTCATATTACACGGTTCTTTAGTGTTCTCGCCATTTTGGCCACTTTCAAATGGCCGTGCCGAATCGAACAGCACCGAGTTAAAGAGGCCCGTCATCTATTCTTGCCTTCAGTTTGGTTATTACTCAAACTAATCTCATGCGATTCATTAGCGACTTGGGTTCTTGTGGGTTTGTGGTGCCTGTCGTCAGTTTTTGGCTCTTTCCGCGCTGTCGTTGGGACAGCAGGTGGTTGTGTAGGTGATCGAGGAGATTTTTATAGGAGTGTTCAATAAGGTAATTTAGGTTCCTTTCAATACTAAACTGGTAGATTAATTTACGAAAAATTCGTCAATACGATATTAAAGTAACACAATAATAACTGAAATGGTTCCAGTATGTTGAATTATAAAAGCGAAAATGATGAAAAACGTTTCACAAAATTGTTTGATGCAACTTATATCAAACTAGTAGTCAATAAAATGCGCGTGGAATAAAATAATCAAAATAGGGTTTGAGTAGTAAGATGTATGTGAATGCCAAGTCATCATCATCATGAAGCCCAAGTCTGGAGCCAGACAAAGTGCCAAGCAATATAAAGCAGGAAAAGCAAATAAGCAAGCCCGTGGACAAGGGAAAGCAGGCAAGCGGAATACGCAAAAGCAAATGCACAAAAAAGCAGCTGGTTTTTGTAGTTTCACTTCATGCGATTTTTTTTTGTTTTTTTTGTGTTTTTATGTAAAATAATACCGAATAAAAAATTATGACACACATAATAAAATACCAAGTAGTAAACATCAAAACATTTTATACATATAGAATAAAGTAACGAAGTTTCTATCAGCGTATAAATATTGAACACAGAATCAACAAAACTGTAAATGGAATGTTCAGTTCAATACATTAAAAGATTCGCTAAATCTTAGATTAACGAGCCTTGTAGTGGATGTATGTATGTATGAAAGCACAAGCCAGATTTAGGCAAAGTACCGAACAGTCAAAGACTGCACGTGGGTTGACCAGACCTAGATGAGGTAAAAATAAGCAATGCTTCACAAGTAGAAACCGATTTCATTTTCATTGTTATTGGACATTGACGAAAATTGTTGCCGATATTAAATAACCGCAAACCAACATTTTCAAATATCTATGTTCTTGAACCGGCACAAGCGTGGGCTAATCTGCGACAGGTAGATCACTATGACTTGCGATTCTGGAGAGGATCCAGTGAGAAGTTTCAGAGAGGGTAGACGAGAACGAAAAAGTGATGGATGGCATAATTGTAAGCGAGTAGTGCCAGCAGCTTATATTTTATTTCACATGAATAAAACAATCCAGTTTCTCACACCTGTCCATCGAGTTGTGACTGAACTTCCCAGCTGATATTGGCCAGCACCATGAAGTATATTTTAACGTGACCCACTGGTTTGGTCATATCCATAACACCTTGAGCTATGTTAAGTGGTGTACGTTGGGTATCAACAGAGCCACGCAAGCGAGAGGGTAAATGCTGAGTATGGAATCAAAAGCCTGATCCATACAAAGTGCCGCGCGGTCATAGACTGCACGTGGGCTAAGATTCTGTCAGTTTGTCCATGCACACAGACATATGAGGATGAACAAAGAAATGATCGTGAGACTCCAGCGTGTTTCCCCATGTAGCTGACTACCGTGGCTAATCAATGTAGCATGATGTTAGCTGCACAGTACAAAGTACACGATGGCACAGCCGTGCTTAGACGTCAGACGAATTCAGATTTTGCACAATGGTTAGATAATCAAGAATTTAAACCACAGTCACCGGATGGGTTTTCTTAAGTTAACTTCTTACTTGGGTCTAGCTAACCTGATAGCACAACACGCATAAGTAACAATGAAAAGGGCCGATTTCTTGCTTTCGTGCTATCGGTTTAATTTGCGTACAAAAATTTTCAACTTTTTAATCAATTATGGGAAGCGCAACCATGGGTTTCCGAACCGATCGTATTCTCGAAATACAAGGCCTGTTCTTATGGACACTAGATAGCTTTTACGCTCGCGCATGTCATTCAGGTTCAGAGCATTTAATGTGAGGCTAAAGCGTACATACGATAACAAGTAGATTTGGACTGTTAACGATAAAAAGAAATCGATAGATCAATATGGCGCTATCGGTAATCGAAATGAAACTGTAGACTTGATAGCGTTCTACTGATATATGCTATTTTTTAGAAAAGCGTATGCATAACTCTATTTCGGTTATGTAATCGTCTATTCACTGTAGAACATGCACGCTTTCGTGTATAGTCTGAGCAACTGAGCTGAGATTTAACCGTTGGACTAGACTACGGTGAGTTGAAATCAGGAAGTTGACCAATGGGCAGACCACACTTGCGGTACCAAGACGTTACTGAAAGAGATAGGAAAGCTCTTGGCATTGACCCCACGAGTTGGGAAGAACTTGCTCTTGACCGCTCACACTGGAAGCATTGTGGAAAGCGTCATCTGCAAGCCGGGAGGAGCCGATACAGCTCTTGGTTGCTGAACGCAGATCACGCCGATCGACCGAGTAATGCCTATCGTTGCGAGCGCTGTTTGAGAGATTGTTCCTCCCGAATCTGACTGTTCAGTCATTCGAAAAGCTGTGGAACATGAAAAAATTATGCGATTGTGATGTACAGCCATGGTCGACATCGACCGAAGGAGGCCAACGACAACAAGATCCTGGTCAAAAGCTGTCTCTAAGCCTGGAGGATTATCCAAGAAAATCCGACATTAGCACAGATCTCTCAATATGTTTGTGGCTGCTGCCTAGGAACCCACTATTTCCTGTACGTGTTCTACTTCCAGTGTTAGACTTGCTTAAATGCCTCTAAGTTGGTGCCAGCTGGGTGGGCATGGTTCTCCGAGCTCAGTGAAAGGTTTGGCGGTGGTGTCTGAGGCTGTGGTGGGTTTCGCCTGGCAAGCGTTCTCCCTATAAAAGGCCACAAAAATCCAATGATGACATTATGACGCGGTGGCTGCGACTCGCCGCATCAAAGACACTGCTCATGTCCTATCTAAGACATTGTATGGTGCGCAAGCAAAAATTGCAGTCAACAGTCACACAACGGGGTTATCGGGCTCCGAAACGGAAGTTTCCGGAAAAGGGCTTACGAACCGCTTCGGCGGTCACCAGCCACCGATAGATGAGAACCGTTTTCGACCCACTGCTTTGTGGGTAAAACCAATGCGCTAAAACCAGGGTAGTATCGATGACAACAACGATGACGACAATGTCGTATAAACTCACTACGAACAGTAGTTTCGAAAGCTGCTTTTCAGAATCCGCTTCGCGAGCACACGTCATCCACTCACACTTTCCCCGTGATGCACTTCCGACCATCAATGTTGGATGCTTACCGTCGCAGTCAATGTTCAAAGATAGGTGTCGATTTCTTCCGACCGCATGCCCCTATTCGGATTGCATCGTTCAATGTCCGCACCCTGCAGCAACCAGAACAACAGTCTGGACTAGCCCGCTGTCTAGAGACACTAGGTATCGACATATACTGTCAGAAACTCGTCTTCGTGATATTGATTCGGCATTTCACTTGAGTTCTCCTATGCCTTTTGGGAGTAGGTTCAACTTACGTGTGTCCAGTGATACCGTTGATTCCTCTGCCGGCCTAGCTGGTGTTGGAATTATTCTTAGCCAAAAAGCGGAAACCTCACTTCTACATTGGATACCCGTTAATAGCAGATTGTGCGCAGCGAGATCTCAAAGTAATAGCAGAGTGAACAAATACAGCGACGAGAGACGTAACCTATTCATGATCTCAGCGTAGGCACCGACGAACTATGGGGTAGAGGAAGTGAAGGACGAATTCTACGAAGGACTTCGTTCTCTGTTAATGAAAGTACACAGAGGCGATATAGTAGTGCTTTCCGGCGATTTTATTGCCAGAGTTGGATGTATAGCGCAGTCTGAGCTCTTCCTTGTAGGGGATGTCAGACGACCGAAAAGACAATGGAGATTGTTGTCCCACTGTGACGACCACCGCCTCTTCCTAGCCTCCACGAATTTTCGACATTCCAAGCGCCATCTAGCTACGTCGCGCGATAATATACGGGTGGCTAGGTAGTGTCAAAAACTGCCGATCTTATTGGAGTACCAGAATAGATTCTTATCACACTTAATGTACGCAACAATCAGCCTACAATGGTTGCTAAGATACTGGTCTTCATCCATCTTCGCAAACTTACCCCGATTCGGGAGGCCACAGCGCGGATGTGCAGACCACATCTTCGTTCTACGGCACCTGTATCGACGACCAACCATAGTCATGCTTCTGGATATTAGAGAAGCCTTTAACTCGGTTGACAGATGCACCCTATGGAATCCCATGAAATTACGTGGCTACCCTAAGAAAGTTATGCGATAACTCGATAGGGTGGTTAAGGGCGAACGATAGCCTTTCAATGCCATTCAACACTACTACAAATGTAAGACAAGGATGGCCAGTCTCCCCGTTCTTGTTCAACTTTATCATCGAGGACGTCCTCCTGAGTGATCTTAGTAGTTTCTCCACCAGTGGAGTTGAGCTCCTTCCAGGTGGACGTGCTATGGACCTGGATTATGCTGATGATATTGCCTTACTGGGCGAAGATCCAATATTTATCCAACGGGCCTTGGATATGATGGCAATGTAGGCATCTAAGTATGGGCTTTGTTCACAGAGCAAGTGTAAAGTGCTCGTTTAGGACTGGTCAAGAGAACTGCCAAATTTTGTTATTAATGATCATGTTTTCCATCATGTGTTGAACGGCTTCTTGTCTATATCAGATTGCTGCAATGCAATATTATATATTTATACTATACTTTATATCTTTACATATGTATTACTTTACTTTTGTGCGACTATCTCCTCCTGGAGGATGAGTCGGCTTTAAAGAAGGTTCTTGGGAATTTGGGTACAAAGCGGCGTCCCCAGCACCACTCGGCGTTTGTTCGAGTCAGCTTCTCTAGCCTTTGCACAACCAAGTGCAATATATATATATATATATATATCATCTTTCGCCTGACCATTAGGCAACATACTTGAGCCGAGGTATTTTGAAGGATAGCACTAGACGTTCAATTACCGGATGCCTGATGTAACGGTATAAATAAATGCATTAGTTTTTGCTGCGTTTATCTCGATGCCGACTTTCGCAGCAGTGCTACTAATGTGGTCTAAAATCCTTTGCCGCATTTCGGCATTTCAGCAAAAAATAACTACATCATCGGCATAGTCGAGATAGGAAATCCAGAGATCCGTTGAAACTTGAGCCCCCTGATAGTCCATTAATGCTTGGTTTATAATTCAGTCTACGACATAGTTAATCAGAACTGGGGATAACGGACAACCTTGCCTGAGTGCACATTAAATTAACGAGATTCTTCACCGTAGACGCGAAACGGAGCTTTTGTAGAATTGTAATAGGCCTTAATGAGGCTAACGAACTTCAAGGGGACCCCATCCGATAACATAATGTCCTATAAACAGCCACGGTTTACAGAGTCGAACCCGGCGCGGAAATCAATAAAACAAGCTGTCGTTTGCTGCTGGTACCGTGGACGGTGCTCCAGAATCCTGCGCAAGGTGAATATTTGGTCTACGCATCCCATCTCGGGGCGAAATCCATCTTGGTTGATTTTAGTGCGTAGGTTTCGTTCGGTGGAGAACCGATTAGGCAGTAGCGTCGCAAACAGTTCAGCTGCGATATCGATGAGACTTATTCTGCGGTAGTCAAAGCACACCGATTTATCTCCACGTTTGGATAGGGGTAGGATGATAGACACCCCCAGTCTGATGGGAAAACTTCCGTCTGCCAGATATAACAAAACAGTTTGTGCAGTGGAGATAATAATGCGTCAGCTCAGGCTTTAATAAGTTCAACGGAAATTCCATCCTCACCTGGCGATTTACCGTTCTTCATTCGTTGCAAAAAACTTGAGATCTCGTACTCTGATGAGACATCACCGTTGATCGGGTAGCAGCAGCTCAGTACCGAGGCATTGAGCTGCAGTGAGCTGCGGTAGTGAGCTGCATGCTGAAACAGGCTGGAATCTCACTACCATTTCTATTTTCTTTCTCATATCTGTCTGGGCCTGGGCGACCTGACAGTATCTTAGCCCACGTGCAGTCTCTGACTGTTCGGCACTTTGCCTGGATCAGGCTTGTGCTTTCATACATACATACCGAGGCAGTGATTACTGTACCGATAGAGGATGGGCAGTTCAGTAGCTGACTGAAATGTTCAACCCACCTATCTATTTTGTCTTTAAGGTCAGATTTCAGCTGTCCAGCCGAATCTCGAAGGTTCGTGTTAAAAAATACAGCTTCCAGATCCACTGGGAATCAAGCGAAACAATTTTCCAACATCCCTTATGCTCGCTGCAGCTTCTGTTTCAGATGCAGTTTCCGTCCAGTATAGCTGACGGGCGGATCATGTAGCAGCTATCCAAAGGAGGCGGTAATCAGAAGTAGCATGCATTCGGGTGTCTCTTGTTTGGTCAGAGATCTTAGTGGTGTTATGTGAAATCCATTTTCGCCTGTGGGGAAGGACGTTGCCTAGGTTTTCTTATGCCGCAATCTGAGTAGCGACCTTCTGTCTACACCACTGTTGTTCAACTGGGGCATCACTACCATCCAACTGCTCGGCAATATCATCTATGAGCTTCTTACGCTGGTCCGGGTTTCTTAAGGCTGTAAACTTTAAACGCTTTTATTGAGTTTTCCTTTGGTGGTTTAACAGGAGAAGTCGAAGCCTTGCGCGAACCAGAGAGTGATCAGTGCCTGCTGCGTTCCCTGTTTCGGCTCCACGATAGGATATACAGTCAATCACCGAGGACGTCGTGTGCACGAATTGGGATCTAATCGATCTGATTCGACGTTCTGCCAGGTGTTTTCTAGAGTGCTGGAATTTAGTTTCGCAGACACATAAGTGATTGTAGACCGCAAATTCAATTAATCGATCGCCGTTCTCGCAGCACTGCCAAATCTTCCCAAGATACGCTTCGTTGCAGCATCTGCTGGTCCGGTAGGTGCATCCCAACCGCATGCCACAACCAATTTGTCATTTCCGGTTACTCTATCGACGACGGATTGAAGCTGGTTATAGAAGTCGTCTTTTGCATTTTGGTCGGCACATAACGTTGGAGCGTACACCCAAACGATAGTAATATTGAGTGACCCCTAAGCCGAACCAGTGCAATTCTTGGGGACATGCGTTCATGATACGAGTGCTTGCTTTGTATTATCAATGAGAGCTATTGCTATTCTGTGCTCACCAGATTCATCTTCGGGCCCACTATAAAGAAGCTAGTATGTATGATCGACTCCGGAGAACTTAGTCGGTTCGGATCCGTGCCCAGGTAGGTGAACCTCAGAGAGACAAGCAAAATCTACTATTCTAATAGATAGCGCATCGTGATGGCTTGACTACCAACACCCAGCAGTGTTCTTGAGTTCCAGTATCTCAGATATAAATCCTTAGGAATATTTATAGC
>JACCGJ010023666.1:0-17524 GCA_013407085.1 Atriophallophorus winterbourni | reverse complement strand
CCATTTCAAGGTGGTTTACAGCCCCTGTGAATTATACTGCAAGAGAGATCATCTGATGATCATGTATGAAATTATAAGCCTGATCCATGCAAAGTACCACACAGTCATAGATTGTACGTGAGCTAGGATACTGTCATAAGAGATCACTCACAACGCACACTAAAAAGTGTGGAAATTTAACGTATTTTCGCGCTAAAATATACGTGAAGATTGATTAATGTGTTTAATGTTTTTTACAGAAAATTCCAACTGGTATTGACGATTAGGAAACGATGGTTACACGTGGTAGTCTTGTGCTGTTACAACACACACGAAAAAAACAATAGTGGATGTGACAGCGCTCATCAGTACGTCATTAAGTACATCAAAATGACATTAAATTCGATTGAACAAGGCAACAGAACAATCAATCACATTCTAAAGCTAATCAGATTGAGCACAGGTGGTAGGGCAATGTTCATGAGAGTGGACCCATAGGCTTCCCCAAACACAACCATCACGCATGCCAAGGGACTGCGCTATATAAAGTATTAGCAAGTTAAAAAGCACCAGGTCCATAGAAAAAACTCGATGCACTGTGATAGGCCAAGCAAGAACCGTTTTGGATTTGAGGATAACACTGACAATTTCTTTTCGTGTAATTTTCAGCTTTATAAGTTAGTTAGGAGTCAAAAAATCCTAATGTGCATGCTTTTCCGTCGCACACACCCCACGACCGGTTTCGTGCTGTTTGCACATATCCGGTAGGGACAGTAAGATCGGGATTCGCATGCGCTTGAAACAGTGGAGGAATGTTAAACAAGGAGCGCTTGTATGCCACTGTTGGATAAGGCTGGTACGACCAACCTATTCAATCACGTGCCCATAATCATGGGGTAAAGCCGTGTATTTCTATCACACACCAGCACCCACGACAGGTTTCGTACTGTCTGTACTAATAATATGGACAGTAGGATCAGGATCCGCGTGCTTCGAAACAGTGGAGTTGTGAACTTGTAAGAATTCGGTTGGGATAGTGGCTTAAAAGTTCACACTTCGTTTATTTATCCTTCTACTAAAAGCTATGTGACTAAATTAATCTTTTTAAATGAACATTCGTGTAAATGATCACTTATTATTCATGATTAAGCCCGATTTAACATGCCCACTAAAAATTTGGTTTTATTTCTAATTGCCACGTACGCTAGAAAAATGCCAAGCCGACCCTCAAGGCTACGAGGCGAGACTGAGTTCATTTTACTCGAAAAGACACTACTTAGTAGAGCTCCATGGGCCAGAGAAGTATACAAAACCTGCTATGACGTTAAGCTCCCGCCTCGCCGCGACGCACACGATCGGTAACATCTCAAAGACATCGAGGTTGAAACAAGGAGTCGTGTGCGGCATCAAACCAATATTGGTGATCAAACGGAGATTTGGAACAAAGAGGACTGTGACCGAGGTGAAAAGAGTCTCACTGAACTTGATCCTACTGTCTCCACCTGATGAAGGCAAACAGTCAGAAACCGGTAGTGGTGTGTAAACGATGGGGATGTGAGCACCACAATACCTTGGTGAAAAGAGGCAAGTTTTGGCAAAATAGCACTTTGGGCTCAACAATAGTAATACGATGCACGACCAATCTAATACGCAGCGCAAAAAATGTCAACATGATGGATGACGACCAAGATGAACCTTACCCGATTTCGTAAGTTGATGTCGGCCCCATTCGCAAGCAACAGTTCGACCAAGTCACTGTGACCAGATCCGACAGCCAAGTGCAATGGAGTATCGCCATCTTCAGTTATGTCATCCACAACAGCTCCGTTTGCAAGAAGTTCCTTCGTGGTCCCGAGTTGACCCAAAGAAGAAGCCACATGTAATGGACGTAAGCCACACTGAAATAAAAGATCAGGGATGAGTCGAGACAATGGTAAAGACACTCATAATAGACGGACATAATGAAATGTCACGAAATCAAGCAAGCTTCATAGAACCATATAGCAATTAATGCCACCAATAGTCAGTCGCGAAAGATGGCTCGACATGGATAATATTCTTGTTTCTTAATTACCGTCTGTATAAGATAATCTAAGGATTTAGACACACTGACGTATTTATTCTGAAAATGTCTGAATGCTACAAAATGCATGTACACAAAAGTTATTTTGTTCCTCGTCTTCATTATTTGAACATAAAACAAAAAGTTACACACCGAAGAGACTTATAACAGTGAATAAGTAATGGAGATTGCACCACGTTAAATTCCCTCTGCAACTAAAAACAACCTTTGAAGTCGCGAATTCCAGACAGCTTCTTCCAACTTTCATTAAAGATTATGATTAAAAATGATGCACATTGATGTGCAATTAAGTTTCATTTATCCGGTTAACAATTGGTTAATTGACCAGGCGCTAGTTTAACCTCTAAATGCATGATCATATTTGTGACCTTACTGATTTTGTAACGCGTCATCGAAACAACATAAGTGATTTCAAGAGGCGATCAAGGTGTGCAGATCCTGAACAAGCTTATTTGTGTCTAAGCACCATCGATTCATTGGACTATTGAGCTCAAGCACAACAGTCTTCATGTTTAACGAGATTGTACGACAGCCAGACATCTATAGAAAAAAATTCACGACATCGTCAACTAGTTGCAGTCTAGAATTCCCTGTAGTTCGCTGCTATTATTGTATTCCAAAATTACTAGTCAGGTCTCAATAACCTGCAGGTATCACATCACAGGCAGGGCTTCGGACGTTTTGACACCTTTTTTGACTTCAGTTTTGTGAGCTGATGTATGAGTATGTATGGAGACGCAATCCTGGATAAAGGCAAAGTGCGGCACAGTTACAGAGGGCATGTGGACTAGCATAATGTCAGGCTGTCTAGGCATAGACATGATAGGAAAACGGCCAGTAAGACTCCACATTTTTACTGATGCGGCGCAGCAACGATCGCAAATCCATTTTGGCACGGTGCTACACGTGCAGTACAGAATAACTACACGAATGTTTAACTGTGATTCAATAATCACAACACCATTAACAACAAGTCGATTGGAAGTTGCTAGATTTTCCAAGGAATGGTTAACATGTGACGGCCGAAGTTACCGAAGCAAATCTCTTCATATGATTCTTTCAACACCACACGTGTACGTTAGAGCTAGATTTTATAACGATTCCACAAGGATATAATAAAATTGGACATTGGGGTCACTGAATGCCATATCGCAAGCGTTAATTAAGCACCAGAAATTTTAGAAAACGAAGTACTTTAGAGGCCTTTCCATCAACAATCCATGCCGTAACATCGCGAAGGATGCCAGTTTGAGAAAGAAAATCAACACCAGTGAGACTTTGAACAGTCTTATGTGCTGTTAAGATAACGGAAAATAAAGCAAAAGCTAGACAATGCAACTTTCACATGATCTGAAAAATGTTGCACGTTTCGCCTGATTATGAACACAGACTTACACATAAAGCAATTTAACATCAAGCCACATGCATATGTCTTGATAAACAAGACAGGCTTATCAATGGACAAAATGAAAAAAGACAGCGTTACACGACGACAAAAGTTTAATACAACAAAAATAAAATAAACGACAACTTCTCCATATGATTTTAAATTTGGTTCAACTTATTACACAGATAATAATTGGCGGTGGCATGGCTAAATCATTACAAGTTTTAACAAACTTGCCGTTTGATAAGATTAATTAAAAGCGGGATGGTGAAGCGAAAAACGCGAAACTCTCCTAAGCATTCATTCATAAGGCTCGAGCAATATATACTGGATCCTATTTTATTAAAGATAGGATTAATTTACACGTGAGATCCGTTCTTGGGCGACAAAAGATAGCTCGTCAAACTGAGTCGGAAAGAATGACACAGCTACTAACAACATAAAGATTAATAACGAATACCAATGCTTCATGAACCCATGTGAAACGGAAGCCGAAAGAAAATTTTACATTAAAAAGGATCAGAAGCAGAAACGATGCATGAAAGTATGAAATCAGAAGTATGGAGCCAGCTAATGCGAGGCGGGGTAATAGAAATAAGATTAAACATTAGAAAATTACGCAGCCCTGGAGTGATATGTAGGATGAGAGAAAGACAGTGAGGCCGCAGCATGTTTTCGAATGTAGCTCATTACCAATGATAAGCAATTTATTACAAAGTTGCCAGCATATTATGCAATAAACAGAGAAAGCTTATGAGCTCCATCTTTTCACGACTTTGAAACACAATTCTATCATGATCGTGCGAAATTTGAAAATTGAAAGGTAATGCAGACACAATGTTGTTTTTAATGTGGTAGTTATATGCGGTAATTCAGGTATATTAAAGTAAGTGTACAAAAGATTACAATGTGTATGTCGTAATACCATCAAGATCTCGCGTCTGAACATGTATGGAAACTCAGCAAAGCTGACCAAAGTGGAATCCCATTATATTGAGAAAAACAAAACAATGTTGCGCACCTGATGGAACTTACATTGTCATTAGAATGGATCAAATCGGCTACATCGATTGCGAGTGGACCGGCTGAGAGATTAGAGTCGAGGTTCAGATGAATTTGTTTATTGTGAGAGAGACTGAAATGAGGTAAAATATAAGGGAAATACCTTATTATAGATTGGCCAGTATTGGTAAAATCTTGACTTAGCGAATCTGAATCGATTTCTGGCGAAGCTGGGGGTTTAATTTCCCGATCATCAAGGGTTTCGGAATCCAATAATACCCAAGAATCAGAATCGGGGGAGAGTTCTTCAAAATCAGATTCGATAGACATTAAGGGGAAATCCTGAATGGAGGTAAATCGAATATCTGAAACAATGAATAAAGTCAAGTTATAATAAATATAGGGGAGTAATCATAGAAAGTATTAAATGTTTACAAATGTCATCAAAAACGCCAATATCAACAAATACAAGTCTGAAGTGAGAAGACACGACAGGCATATGCGTATGAGGCACAATTAGATCAATGAGAACGTTTTAACGACAGTAAAACTTTTTAAAAGCGCCACCGCATTCTTTTATTGCTTCGCAACTGTTTTTCTTTTCAAAACAAAATAATATGAATCGTAAAACAAACGAATAAACCTTAACATTTCCAGTCAACTTTCGTAAGAGCCACCAGGATGTCACATAGATTAAAGAATATGCCGCCCAATTTCGTTAGTTTTTTTAAAAACAAGAGAAATTCCACGTGGAAAAAGTGAAAGAATTCATGGTTGGCTGAACTAAATGCTACTCGCGATCGATAGAAAAACCATAGTAGTTAAGTAATCTTAGCCCACGAGCAGGCTGCGACCGTGCGGCAATTTGCCTGGATCAGGCAACATATTGCTTACTTTGCCAAATGAGCGAGGTGCTCAGTTATCTGGAGAAACAAGAGGCATCTTTAGGCTACGTTGTTCGATCCATATATCGCGTAACATGGTATGGTATGAAAGCACAAGCCTGATCCAGGCAAAGTGCCTCACAGTCAGAGACTGCATGTGGGCTGAGATACTGTCAGGTTTCTAATGCCTAGACAGATGAGGAAGAAAAACAACAGGAAATGGTAGTGAGACTCCAGCGTGTTTCAGCATGCAGCTCAATACCTCTGGCCAATCGATTTAGCACGGTGTTAGCCACACAGCACAAAGTACTGCACGATTGCTATTATCCGTGACAGTATGGCCCACCAACGCATACTACACAAATTGTTCGATTATAATGACCTCACAGAAACGTGTGGTTATGCAAATTGGACCGTACGTTTGTGACTGTACGGTAATTAACCTGGGTCAGGCTGGCGATTTCAATCATGTACGTACTTCATTAGTCAGCAACTAGAATTTTTTGATCTGGGTATAACTGCGACTTATTCGCTGCAAAACAAGGACACAAACATAAAAACTGGTAAAAAACAGCGCTTCCTGCGCAATTCGTCGTTCGTTCTCGGTGATTACACATCATCATCAAAGACAGCAATACACATGATGTTTCTCAACCTTTTTCTACTATAGTTAAACTAGCATTCGATTATTGTTTGTCGGTAATGTTTTCTGCACTAAAGGTGAAGTGAAGTTTAAATTTATGATGTTTTCGAAAAAAGCTTTTAGATTTTCTTTCATTCTCATTATACTAACTTATTGGAAATACGGTAATTTGTACATTCCATTCCTCACTATCCACTACAGATATTATTAGGAGCCTATAGTACAAAACTATGCGAGTTTTTCAATCTCCCAGAAAGATCAAGAACATGTGGCCTAGTTCTATAAGCATTAAAAGAACAGGACTCGCAGCAAAACAAGAGGTTTTATGTCCTTAAAAATAGTTGATAACTTGTGGATTACTCTTCCGAATGAGGCAATCGCAGCAAACTTTGAAGGCAGTTCAAAAAGCTCGTGAAAACTATTGAATAAAATCATTGGGAAGATTCAATAGTTAAATAACACACTGGAAAGAATATCTTTGTGATGTTTTCAGGACAATGTTACGGAATCAATGTGGCTAAGAGAATTAGGCACCCAGATTTCCTTAGACGAATTGCGGGTGAGCACCCAGTACTTAGATATTAAGTATACAGATCATATGGTTCATAAGCACTTGTTTCCACATATCTAAAAAGAAAGGTAGGGATTCTCTTCACCAGCACGGAGAGGTCATTGATTCAGAAAATAATGCAAAAATGCGTAAATGATACAAATGTTTTTTATTTATTTTATATTTCTAAACAAGATTTGGTAATAGGGTTTTCCAGTAAGTGTCTAATTCCCCCTTAAAGCCTAACACGTTAAGGAGATTGATCATACAAGGAGCCGGGGTGAGGCATTAGGAAATTTGATTGAAATTAATTGGGGAAGCAGACGTGGATGGCAGAAGGCACACTTTAAAAGCCCAACGTTTATATTTGCCAGGGTTGAAGCTCGAATGCATTGTGCAGAGCAGCCCAAGTTATCTATGGTTCACTGAGTCAAAAGCCTTCTGAAAATCAAGGTAGCATACTTAACCACACTCGCTATATCGAGCCGAAATGTCACTTCGTGATCTGGCATGAATTGCCATCGTGTAGCATATCCAAGGAACTGAATGCATTTCTGAAAACGATTTTCCTTTGCAAACCATTGTAATTTATCGATACCATTCTCGAACAATGGCAAGCCTTGAGCTTCAACCACATTGGCCGGAAGTGTGCTCCAAGTTCCAATAGCCAATCGTGAAAATCTATAAAAACGCCATAGATAATGTTTTTTGAACGCGTAACCGAAATCAGTGACCCTTTGTTCGACAATCAGTGATAACTGTTAAGTGCGATCTAAGATCAGTTTGCGTGTCTGATACAGAATCTAGTTGCAAGTCGCTGAAAACGTTCGATAAGGTTTCCCTGTCGTGCAGGGAAACGCCGCTACGCTACCATGTTCAAGGATTAGTCAAACGTATGTGCTAAAGAGTAGTTTTGTCATTCGAATAAACAGTCAGCACAAGTTCTTTTAGGGGCCCATAGGCATCGTAAGGCTTTTGATAGTACCTGGGCAGTGTTTGATGTGGTTCTCAAAGTGGCACTCACAATTGTGCACAGGTCAAGAGTCACCGAACATATCTGGATCTACGTATCATCCATATTGCCAAATGTTCCATTTTGGCGGAATTCAGTGGAAGTTCAATAAGTAATGCCCATCTGCTGATGGAGCTGACATGATTTCTACAACATGCTGGGTTAATCGCTACAACCAGCCAGGGCTGTAAATATTCAATAAAATAAAAGATTGCGATATGAGCATTGTGAAGAGCAATGAAACTGGCAAAGAGTTAGCGGGGTTGTGACGAAAATGCAAATGGCACAGAAAGGGAAATCACCGTTGCCACGAGCTAGTGAATTTGGGGAAAATGCGGTAGGGTTTGTAAAAAAATGAAAATAGTGTTTACAGGGTGCTTGTGTCTTGGGAGTGGGTGAGAATCGAGGAGACCTTTGAACGAACCGAAGGAAGCGGCCTCAAAAAGCTTGCCTGGGAGAGTGTTCCACTGACTACAAACTGTCACAGAGAAAAAGCTGTGTCGACATTCAAGCCTGCTCTGTTAATGTAACAGTTTGAGCTCATGTCATCGGAGGTTAGTGCTTGGAGAGGGAACGAATAGGGAGTTGCATGGAAGGGAGGGGTCAGTCAAGATCCGGTGTGTAAGTAACATATCACTGTGGTGAAGACGAAACCTGCAAAACCGTCGGCTTTCTGTTTTTGATACCCGTTGATACCCGTTGCCTGCATAGAATTGCTCGCATTCGGTGGCAGCATCGTGTCACAATTATAGATGTCTGCAAGCGGGTGTTAGGACCAGGTGGCCACGGACTGAGAGAAATGCTGATGTTTGCTCGCTTGTGATGGTTGGGGCATGTTTTAAGAATGCCTACCGTACCGCGCCTTATTTGCAGAGCCTGACAGAAGCTGGGAGATAAGATCGGGTGGCCAGTCCATGACGTGGCGCGTTGGGATGAAGAAACTCACCGTAGCGCTAGGCTCAGTTGGGCGTATTCGTTTGCCTGGGTGGGGTCCAAAAGCTCCACCTAATAGTTGGCTGGAAACCTTACGCGAT
This sequence comes from Atriophallophorus winterbourni, assembly GCA_013407085.1. NCBI lineage: Eukaryota > Metazoa > Platyhelminthes > Trematoda > Plagiorchiida > Microphallidae > Atriophallophorus > Atriophallophorus winterbourni. The sequence continues at coordinate 8,950 of JACCGJ010023666.1, read as the reverse complement.
ATGGCTACAAACCGAAGTCAGTGGCGCCAGTGTATTTTATTATGTGTGTCATAATTTTTTTATTCGGTATTATTTTACATAACAAAAACAAAACAAAAAACCCAAAAAATCGCATGCAGTGAAACTACAAAAACAAGCTGCTTTTTTGTGCATTTGCTTTTGCGTATTCCGCTTGCCTGCTTTCCCTTTTCCACGCGCTTGCTTATCTGCTTTTCCTGCTTCATATTGCTTGGCACTTTGTTTGGCTCCAGACTTGTGCTTCATGATGATGATGATGCGGTGAAGACGTTAGGTAACGGAGAATATATCTAAACTGCGTAATCTTTCCTCGTAAGACATGTTGTGCATACCACGGACAAGCTTTGTCGCACGTCGCTGGGCTTTTTCGATAAGGGACACATCTTTGCGTAGCCAAGGCTGCTAGGCCTGTACAGCGTACTGAAAGTGTGGACAGATGTAGACATTCAGCAGTGTCGGGAAGAGAAACCTGTCAAGCCTGCCGAAAGCGGGGCGAAGTAAGCCAATGTTGCGATTGGCTGTAGCTGCGGCTCGTTCGCACTGCGTGGTGCAACTGAGATCGTGCTGGATGATGATACCGAACACTCTGAAGTACTGTTGTATCCTATTTGTAAGCGACAGGATCTGAGTGTCGGATGGGAAGAATGCTACACTTGAAGGTGTTAAATGGGAGATGACTCCTTAGAGACCAGCTGTGTAAACGATCCAAATCATCTTGTAGGGCATGTGAATCCCTTGGCGATTTGAGCGAACGCCAGATTTTGACATCGTCCGCAAATAGGAAAAACGGCGATCCAATGTTCGGGCCAATGTCATTGATTCAAATGATGAACAGTCGGGGACCAAGAGCTGCATAGCAGTCACGCACACGAACAAAATGAGCGGTCGAGAAGAAATTACTTTATCCAGGACAGTATGGCATGAAAGCACAAGCCTGATCCAGGCAAAGTGCCACAGTCAGAGACTGCACGTGGGCGATGTTACTGTCAGGTTGCCAGGCCTAGACAGACACAAGAAATAGAGAATAAAGATGGTAGTGAGACTCCAGCGTGTTTTAGCATGCAGATCACTATCCGTGGTCAATCAATTTAGCACGGTGTTAGCCGGACAGCACAGAAGTACTGTACGATTGCACATCCGTGCCGGACAGTAAGGATGAACAAACGCCACAGGAAGCGAGTTAAAGTAAAAGAATGCCGTGGTTGACACGGCTGAATGCCTTGGAGAAATCCGAAAATATTGCATCCACACCAATACCTCCGTCGACGGATTTCGTCTAGTCATCCTGTGCAAGATGCAACTTGGAAGTGAATGAACGGTTGGCGCAAAAGTCGTGTTGTTGTGTGATTAAAAGTCAATTAGTTTCAAGATGTGAGACAAGGTGGTCAGAGATTATGCTCTCCATGACCTTAGAAATGACTGACAAAAGCACAAGGGGGCGATAATTTGCGGGTTCCGACCGGATACCGCCTTTAAAGATAGGCGTGAAAACACCTTTCCAAGCTTGGGGGGACGGTAGCGGAGTCCATATGGTATGAAAGCTCAAGCCTGATCCAGGCAAAGTGCCGCACAGTCAGAGACTGCACGTGCGCTACGATACTGTCAGGTTGCCCAAGCCTAGAAGTCCATACAACGATGAAAATACGTGGCAAGTAGATGAGATATGTGCAATGCGGCTACTTTCAGGATCTTAGGGTGGATGCATCGAGTCCTGGTGAAGTGCATTACCGTAGACATGAAATCTTCTTGTGAACCACATCAGGGGTAAACATTATTTCCGGCATTTCCTGTACGTCATGTGAGGGATAAACGTGGAAGGTTTGTAGGATAAACAGGGTTGAAAATTGGGGCGTAGTGTTCAGACAACAGGATTGTATGTATGAAAGCACAAGCCTGATCCAGGCAAAGTGCCGCACAGTCAGAGACTGCACGTGGGCTAAGATTCTGTCAAGTTGCACAGGCTTAGACAGATATTAGGGGGGAAATAGCAATGGTAGTGAGACTACAGCGTGTTTAAGAATGCAGCTCACTACCGTTGGCCAATCAATTTAGCACGATGTTAGCCGCACAGCACAGAAGTGTTGCACGATTGCACATCTGTGCGAAGACAACAGGATTAGAGATTCCGAAGCGGTCGATGTGAGACCGTTTGCGCTGATTAGGGAGGGAATTCCAAGTTTAACTACCCGTCTCATGATTCTTATCATGTATGCTTTTTAGCACGCTTTGTGCGAACTTCTGTACATACCACCCAGTGGTTTCTTACAAGCTATCAGCTTTTATTACCACAATAAAACTATTGACAAATTGGAACAAACTTTTTGGGTTGTCCAAAAACTTGTTACAGATGTGCATTTCATACTAACATTAGTCTTGGCGGCTGAGATATGTGCAACGATTTCGCAATGACCTATAAATTTCCCAGTCAGTTCGATTTGTCCTGTCTGGTAACACCGCCATGACAAGTTTCGCATGGGCTTTCCGTGACTTACAAGACGTAGCAGCGCATGCCACTGAGTTGAAAACGTGGTCCATGCAAAATCGATCTGGTCAAACATTAAGAAATCCCATGAAATGGCTGCGACAAGTTGGTGGAACAGGCAAAGATCAGTAATCCAGGCGCTCTTAGGACGAGGTTCGTTGAAGTAATCCATGGAAGAGACAAACATGACAAGACAACATGATCGCTGTGGCTCAAGGGAGGGTTAAAGGAAAGTTTTTCAATCATTAACTTATCGTTGGCGATGATGAGATAGTCAATAGATGTTGTATTTTTGCCCGAAACCAAGTAGCTTCGTGAACATGATTGTATAATGGATGGGTTGCCAATATTTCGGACAATGCTGTGGTCAATGGGTGAGAGGCATGTTGGGTGAGAGGCATGTTCACCATAGAGGCTGGGACAGTTAAAGTCGCCCCATTATCAGTAGTGGGAAATCCTATATTAACAGCATATCGAAGTGATGACAGAAGGGAGGAATCGAGCAGCGAGGTATTACTGGGAGACCTCTAAACAACCAAAAAGATGAAGAAACAATGCTGGGCATGGCATAATGAGGAATTAAATTCCAAATATATATAACCAATAATAAAGCCGTTTAATATTCATACTGGTATTAAACTACAAGGTCAAGAAAAAGCTCAATCAAATTAAAACAAGACTGGAATAATTTAAAAGCAAATAATGCGCCCGCAATTATTTTGACGGCATGTTTCATATTAAGAAGTCATTTTCAAGTGATAAGTTCGAATGGCCATAAAGAACTCGTTCAGTTCATTTTAATTTGCACCGTGCGATTCGTGCAGAGACTTCAATCGAGCGTCCTAATTTTTATCGGTAGGATGCCACAGAAGACTGTTCATCACTTCAAGCAATAACTCTAGGGATAATTCCTCTTATGAACGTAATCTATAATGCTACAGCGAAAATACATTGAGCAATTATTCGCGCGGTACGTTCAACTTGGTTGTATTTCCCACGCTTCGATCAAATATCATCACGAATATTCGCTATTCTTTAAATTGAAAACAAAATTGAATACAAAATGCCTGTCTCATAGGCCAATGTAGGAAAATTGTGGATAAGGGAATTGAGTGCTCAGCGCGCAAGTGTTGGGCTCACCCTAGCTGCTCAGTTATACACAAATCTCACTAAAGAATTTATGGAAAATATCGCTGGTTGCAGTGTTATTGTATCGGCTGTCATAAGGCTGCTACAGACGACGCTTGTCAAAAGCAAATGAATAGCGTGACGTCGCCAAGCTCGTCGGATTTTGTACCCGCCCATACGTATGCATCTGTTGTTAGGGCGAATATAAGTTCTGAGAATACAGCTGGCAGAGGGATAGCTCACAAATCTTGCCAGCTACAACGTTCTTCTAAGCAAGCTACCTCTTCTTTTGTGGTAAATGGAGCCAGATCTTCAAAAAAGCGTGCAAACAAGAAGGCGGAAAAATGGCAACCCCCGAGAATGCAGACATAGTTAGCCAGTTACCTTGTCCTCCAAAGCAAGCTTCCTCTCCGAAGATGGTCAACGTAGTCGGAACTCCGAAAAGGCGTATTAAGAACAGTAAAGCCACTACTCAAAGGAAGCAACATGAAAATGTTGCTAGCTCACCCGAACTGGATCAAATTATCCAGGAATTAAACGGTTTACATAAGCAATTTGAGACACTGCACGGCAATTCTTCTTCTTCAAAAACTAGAATCCGAAATGTACTAGTTTTTAACCGCGTAGAGCCTTTCATTAGGGATTCAAAACGTCGGAGAGGTTTTGATCGCAGATGTATCAGCGATCTTTTCCGGATGGTAGGTCTGAGGCCTTCTACTCCCACAGTGCGAGTTCAACATGTGGGAAGTTGGAAGATGGATAACCGCCCTAGTCCAATCCTGGTAGTGTTCAAATACCAGGCGGATCGGGATGCGTTATTGTCTAGGGCTGAATACATCGCCAAAACAACTTCAGACAAGCTTTAGGTTAAGCCAGACAACCCTCTATCTCATATTAGACAAAACCCTCCCGCTCAAAATAGGAGAAACCTCGCTTCAAGGACATCTGCTATGCGTAAGTCTGATGCAAACCCAAGCACTAGTGAATCCCTTACGATCTTAAGGACAGGAAATCGCCACGAGTCTTGCTGTCCAGATTAGACGACGTTGACGGGCTTATCGCATATGAAGATGGGAGCCATGTAGATGTCTCTAGTTGTTGCTCTTTGATGGATGCGGCCTCTATCCTCAGACAACAATTTGTATCATCCACGCAAGAGGCTGTTGAACCAGATACCAGAGGCGGTGGCGTTGCAATCCTCCTAGAGTATGGCTTGCGCAATACGGTAACAGGTATATCCGTAACCAGTGAAAACGTCCAAGTTGTTACGAGTATCCTGACTTGCTACAAGTCAGCCGTCGCAATTGCTTGTGTCTACGTCACACCTAGAGCAGCCCAGCAGGAGATTACACAGCTGATTGAGACGCTCGACAGGTTGTTTCAATCAGCTCCCAGAGTACACATTTAGGTGATTTCAAACTTTCAGACATAAATGGAGCCGTCCCTTTAGGTTTGGTCACCAAGTAATCCGAAATGTTTCTCGGATGGCTCCATGATCATGCGTTGCATCAGCATGTGAGTGATCCTACGAGGTTTCGTAATGCATGTACTCCATCCACTCTTGACCTAGTATTGTCGTCCCAGCCCGAAGCCGTTTAAAATACTTACAACCGTTTGGCAAAAGCGATCAATTAATGATAAGCTTTGAGGCAGTACTGCGTTTTTACAAAGCTTTTGCTCGCACTAGACGCAATTTTAAGCTTGTAGACTGGGTTTATCTCCTACAGAATTCAAAATCTTTCTTTCAGTTCTCTAACGATTTTATTGTACGTGGAAACTGGGATGGAATATGTAAGTATATGAAGGAGTTTCAAGACAAGCACGCTCCGCTGCAAGTCGTGAAAAAGCATCAAAAGCATCAAAGCCCTGGTGGATTCTGCGAGTCTCTTCGGTCTACCCGTAAACGAGATCGTTTATGGCGGCAATATAAGCTAATTCTCACTTCTGGTTCTTGGGTCCGATACAAAACCGCTCGAAACGCTTGTGTCAAAATACAGCGTTCGCTCAAACAGGAGTTCGAGTTATCCTTAGCGAGGGATGCTAAATCCAATTCCAAAAGATTTTATAGCTAAGCTCAATCAAAAAGAAAAACCAGGGAAAGCATTGGAGATGTAAATCTGGAGGACGGAAAAGTAGCCGATACCGACCCGTCTAAGGCGACTGCCTTCTCCAGGTTCTTTAGTGGAGTTCAGAGCCGTTATAATTTTTTAAATGCTCCGTCCAGCTCGTTTAATCTACTACCTGATGCTCCCGCACTAAATGAGTTGTGCTTCATGGAATTCGAGGTGTATGAAGCACTTATCCATGTTCGCGTCAACAAAGCTGAGGGACCAGATGGCATCCACTCGATTATGCTAATGAATCTCGCGACAGTGCTTACAGAACATTTATGCAAGATCCTCAATTCATGCATGAACCTGAGAGTGGTTCCTAGTGAGTGAAAAGAATCCATACCAATACACAAGGGTGGATGCAGGTCAACTCTTGGTAACTATAGACCTGTCAGCATCTTCTTCAGCATTCTCTACTGACTGTTGCTCAGCACGGATTTCTTAAGAGTAGATCCTGCCTGACCAACCTTCTTAGTTTTCTCAATACTGGAAGGATGAAGGAAAGCCTGTCGAGGACATCTGCCAAGACTTCAGCAAGGCTTTCGATTCCGTAAATCACCGCCTTCTAGAGATTGAGCTAGCAGCAAAAAAGGCATGCAGGGTATTCTACTTGCTCTGATAAAGGCCTTCCTTACAGGTAGGACATTCCGAGTTAGGGTAGGATCTATGCAGTTGAATCGAACCGACGTGGTCAGTGGTGTACCCGAAGTTTCGGCACTCGGTCCTCTTTTATTCCTGATTATCATCGGTGACTTGTCTTCTACATTAAAGTGTCCATGCTTCGGTTCCGCGGATGATGTAAAATTCGTCGGATCAACGGATGAATGTACCTTGTTGCACGAACTTGAACAGGTCATAAACTGGTCATACCAGCGGGACCTCCCATTGAACCTTAATAAGAGCCAACTTTTGTCAGCACTGGTTGATAAGATTTCAGATTAGGTGTCGAAAAATTCTCTCACTGTTAGCGCCACACAGCGTGTTAAGGATTTGGGAGTTCTAGTTAGGACTGACTTCAAATGGGAGGACCAATGCGCCGCTGCAGCTCAACGTGCTCGCAAAGTTCTCTTTCGGCTGAGATCCATGTTATCCAGAAGAAGACCCGATGTATTCCTGTCACTTTACAAGGCATTGGTTCGGCCGCATTTAGAATATTGTGTCAAGGCGTGGTGCCCTTACTACAAGAAGGATATCGTTTAACTCGAAAGCGTACAGCGTCTCGCAACTCGCATGATTGAGGGTCAGCGCGGGAAACCTTACACTGCACGCCTGAAGTCCCTAGATCTTTTCTCACTTACGCGCCGTCGTTTTAGACGTGAATTAATTGAAACCTTCAAGATCTTGAAGGGGTTAAGTGGCGTTATCATGAACGACGTCTTTGCCTCAAGTCCCGAGTTGGGCACCCTTGGACAATCACTCAAAGTTACTAAGGAGCGATGTAGACTGGACTCCCGGAAAAACTTTTACAGCCTCAAGGTGGTAAATTTGTGGAACCGGCTTCCAGAAGAATTTATATGCTGCTGTTCTGTCGCGAGTTAAAAAATCGGTTTTGACCGCATCTGGCGTATGCTTTTTCCTGAATTCTCCCCCTAATTTCTATGCAAAATTAGGTAGTTAACCATTTTTAGCGTTGTCTGGTAAGTACGTAAATGCTAGAATTCTGTATTTTAATACACAACTCTTCTCTAGCTGATCTCTCACCGTACTGGTGAATAGAAATTTATTTTTATTTTGCAAGCATCATTCACAACGAGGTGCTTCCTAATTATAACCCGGATAACCTCCTGTCGTCGCGATAGTCGAGGATATTCAAATCACAATAAGAAAAAAACGCTTTGGCATTGGTGGTTGCTTCTCTGCAGCTTCCTACCGCAAGAAATTCTGGACGTTCGATTGGCTCGTTAGCCATTTACTGTTCTGTAGAACTGAACTGAACTGAACAATGGGTAAGGAGAGGCTTTAGTACATTCCCATGACAACACGAAGATCGTACCAACTATACAATCATGAATAAATAACAAAAATAAATTTTACAAACAGAAAAGGGTCCGTTTTTTAAAAAAACCTGTCGAATTGGAATATATAATCTCTTCTGGAAGCTGATTACAGTACATATATTTGATCGGAAATGGCGATATGCCGGTTTCAATGCTTGGCCTCGAGTACGAACACCTGACGCGAGAGAGCACATATCAAACATCACTGAAATCTGACATGACTTTCATTGTTTCCATCAGATACCATCGCAAACCCAGCAATAGTTTTTCATACGACCTAGATGACTGCTTCTCAGTAGCTAGGCGCTAAACACATTCAAGTTGGGCAATGTTTTTTCCCAAATAAGGTGAACATTCTTAAACGCAATACTAGAGAGTCGATCTCATCACTGCTTTGTATAGTTATATGAAAACATCCAAGTGACCTGCATTCATAAACTGATCGAGGGAGAAAAATCTTGTTTCTAGCGACTTAAGAAGCAGATGTACATTAAACAGCTTATTTAATGTCCGTTGAAACCTCAATACTGAACTCATGAACCTTCGGCACCCCATCAATGTGGAGCATATCTACAGTTCCGCAAACTTAAGGTTTTTATTGACTTTAGATATGAGATAGTCTCTTATAAAGTTACCTGGTAGATCCGATTTAAGAGACCACTGGATGACCTTTTCCACATGCATTATAGGGTAATCACGGAATGAAAATGTAAGTCAAGGATCGATTTCAATGGAATAAGAGGACGAAAAAACATTATAACTAAGATTTTCCTAATTGACCTAAACTCGAATATTGATTTGCGCGGTCTCAATTGAGAAGTTATGGGTAGGCCGCTTAATTGCAATTTATGTGTTTTTAACGCCTATTAAAGTGAACGAAGTTTATTTGACGGTTGCTGTAGTTGGTTAATCCAGATTAATTGCTCGTGTTGCAGCAGTATATTTCATTCTATATACGCTTGATAGCAATCAATGCCTTTAAATATTCAATAATTTTTGAAGGCGCATTTCTTTTTATAAGTCGACGCATCGACTGTTTGTGGACTTACTTTTCCCTTTTTATATTGAACAATAAAACATCTGACAGCTGTTTTCAACCGTGCATTCTGAAATACAGACACGTTCAGAATAAAAATTATCGAGGACAGCTAAGAATGAAATCATGGTTTGTAGTGACGCTCTGTGGCTTCATGTATAACGTGCCTCAAAATATA